>OU696698.1:42593518-42781442 GCA_916050605.2 Platycheirus albimanus
AGGTGATGTTGTTGTTGTTGTTGCTGATGTTGTTGTTGTTGTGGTTGTCTTGGTATTACAGATCTTCGATTTCGATTCTGGTTGGAATTAGGTCTTGGCATAGTATCTTCTTGTCTGGGAGTAGGGCGTGTTACAGAGTTTATTTCACCCATAAACTCTACAAAATTATCCCTCATAGCCTTTTTCAAATCTTCTGAAATATCAGATTTGATTGAGTCGGCATATGAGAAGAATGCGTTGACAACCGCTAAATTTACATATGCCTTTATATCAGCAGATAGGTCTTGAATGGTGTTTTTGTCTGCCATGTTATGTTGAGTTGTATTTCCTGGAATTTGGTTGTTGCAAATGGTTTGAATGCTATCATTTAGGTTCAATGATGCTGTACCTAAATTCGACAAACTGCTGAAGGATGGTGCTGGAATACCAGTGGATCCCGAGGCTGTTGACCCAGATGGTGGAACACTATAAATATCAGCACTACAAGGAGGACTTACATATGATTGTACACCCTGAGTAGTACTTGGTAATGGAGTGCGACTGACAGGTGGTACATTATTGGCCACCAATTCGCGGTTAAAATCATCAGTCACGTTGACTTCACCGGAATCTTGGTTTTCAGCCATTTTCACCAAAGGCGATGCTCCCTGATCCGAGGATTGTTCTGACGAAGTTCTGCAGAAGATTGAAATGGCTCTATCTGAATGGAAGGTGGGACAGTTTCGGTAGTTTTCAGCTGAGGATGGTGGGTCGACTCGTTCCCTATATTAACGTGAGGTGGAGTACGTTGGACTAGTTGGTTTGTACTTACTAGTATTGATCTCTGCCTATAAGTATTTGAACTCCCTAATCTTCCAGATGACCTGGAACCTTGTCTGATTTTTTTTTTGAGTGGCACCCTTTTTGGTACTTTGGTTCAACAAGTCTTTCTCATCTGGATCCATAAGGAAATTTCAACAGGAATATGATTGAGGATTTAAGGTAGTGTGTCAAAATAATTTATAAACTAAAGTGTATAACAGCGTAAATATTTTAAATATTTTAACTTGTTCAAAAAATTAAGGGTTCTTGAGAAATATTATATTATATTATAATAATAGCCGGTTGTATGCAATGTTTTTTCGAATCGAATCGAATCGAATCAAATGGTGCTATGTTTTTATTTTCAGAGACCCCTAGTGGGTAGTAGCTTTGTTTTTGCTGTTTTATAAATGCACATCAATGCACATAGAAAAAGCGCGACATCTGCCGTATAGTAGGTAGGCTAAAGTTTACAACTACAATTATTATGTCCAGAATAATGCCGTATCATACGCACATAGAAAAAGTGACATCTGCCGGATGGTAGCTATATTTTCCTGATGTGCGTATGATAGATAATGGATTTGTTCAACACGGCAGCAATACTTTTCTGTCTTTTCATAAGAGTGTAAAATTATAGTTTTTATTGGAAAACCAAGCAAATTGCAATTTAATTGTTCATGCTGTTTTAGATAATTTGATTTTCGTATTTGTTTTTGTTTGAATAATCAACGTTTTTTATTAGGCAGTAGCGGTACCCGGCGCGCGTTGCTACGCCCAAAAAGCACTTATTTATAATGTAACAAAATTTATTTATTTCATCTCAATGCTAGCGGATAAACAATATTTTTGGTTAAAGCCTTCATTTGTTTGTCTTCGACCCGATCGTCCCTTCCGGAATTTTTGCTGATGTTTCAAATCGCTAAAAAATTTATGAAAAAATCAAAAAAAAAAAAAAATGAACAAAAAAATGTTAAAAGCCTGCATTTTATTTTTTCCACCCGATCGGCCACTGCGGAGTTTTCGCTGATGTTTCAAACCTTTAAAAAAACTAAAAAAAAAAAAAAATACCGAAATTGCATTTTATTTTTGTCTTCCATCCGATCGGAACCAAACATTCACTGGAACCATTCCTAGACTAAACAATATTCAGCCTGCAAAATTCATAAAATTCCGTTCCGCTCCGTTTCCAGTTTTCTATATATATATATATATATATATATATATATATATATATATATATATATATATATGTAGATTACCTAATTAATTAATTAACTAAAAAGATGAATTGTGTTTTAGCAAAAATATAGTTTATAAGTAAATATTCAGCTGATTGCACATAATTGTAGGCTTACACAAAGTCTTACACTTTCAGTGGCTACATAGTTATACTAAGGGCCAGTTACAGAATATAGTCTTAGTTTATCCTTGGATCAAAATTTAAAAACGATTTACCTAGGTTCGTGTTTGGATAATTAATGTTAAGACGGTGGTTCAAGTGTGGTTTAAGAGTTAACCCATCGATTTCGGTGGATTAAATAAAGTTGACCAACTAATTAAGAAGTTAAAAACGAGATTCAGTGCTGAACCGCTATTGTACAACTGGTATTAAATCATCTTCGAGATAGATAACTCATTTAGTAGGATTGGCTTAAGGTGTTTTTAGTGGCGTTAAAATCTCAAACTACTATTGTAGAAATTGGAGGACTGCATAGTGTCTTTGAGATTTTCGCTTTAAAAATATCTGTTTCTCAGGGGGAGTTGATGTGATTTCATCTATTTTTTTAAGAAAAGTCAATGGTTTACCATCCTTATTACTGTCCGACACGTTTCAGGGCAAACTATGTGAACCTTAATAAAAGTAGACGCCATAAATCACCGTCGTTTTCGACGGGTTTTCAGCTAGTTCTATATAATCCCAATATATCTGTAAGAAAATGAGATCTAAATATATTTGAATGAAAATGAAATAATTAACGAAAGATTTTTCCATATAATTTGAAAATACATATTCTTATTTTTGGTTGTTGTTAGGTTTTGCATATATTTTGGTGCGGGGATGTTTCTGGCAACTGTTTTGGTGACTTGATTTAGTTTTGGCGTTGTTTGAACTGAGCTGAAAAAGGTAGTTTTTTATGATTTTTCAAAGACATCGGACGGAATGTTTTTATTATTTCCCTCTAAATGGCAAGTAGGTAACATAAATCAAAACGCGGTACAAAAAACAACAATTTCGATACGCATCTGATTTATTTCTTGGATAAATTTGAATTTATGAGAATAAATTTATAAGAATCTGTAGAGCGGTTTTTGAGAAAAAAAATTTTTTTTAAAAACTTTTTGAAAATTTTTTTTTAAAAAAATTCAAAAACGGCAGTTTATAGGTATTAAGTAAATACATTTATTTAATTTTTTTAGAAAAAAAATTAATAAGCAGTTTTCAAAATATTAATTTTTTAAATTTTTTTTAAAAAAATGCTTTTAAAAATACAAAGAAATATTTTTCAAAAATATTGGTATGTAATACTAATTAAGCTACCTACAGCTATATGTGTGTGAAATTTTGAAAGAATCGGTTGAGTCGTTTTCGAGTTAGTCGAAAGCAAAAAAAACGGTCCTATGGAAAGTACAGTTCTTAGCCATTTTTTAAACCTTTTTTTCAGCCATATCATTGGTCGTACCTGAAACGCAACATAGATTTTTTTAAATAGAAATCGTTAGAGCCGTTTTTGAGAAAAATAAGCTTTAACGTAACGGTTGTATGGCAGGTACCGTTATTTTTTGACCAAAAAAAAAAAGTTCAATTTCCCCTCTGTACAATACCTAAAAAAGTCTATATACCAAGTTTGAGGCAATTTGGCCTACCCGTTTGGGCTGTAGGTCTCTATACATACAGACAGACAGACAGACAGACATACAGACGGACAGAATTTTTAGACCATCTTTTTTCGTCTTCGCTATCATCGTTATGTCATGTTTGATTGTTATCTCAAAACTTTTTTTTTTCGACGAATGCATAACTTGCCTTATAGTACCTATAATCGCAAGTAAAAATTAATTTGAATAAGGACATTGTGCAACAGTATTGACACTCCGTCAACTTACTGGCCACAATTCCTTGAAGATAGACGAGACATGGGATGGAAAAGTAAAGTAGAAGATAGAAAAGTAAAAATTTTGAAAACATTTATTGATAGGTAAAGACAAAAAAAAAAGAAGTTGCAATTGTAGTCGTTAACATCATCTGATTCGACGTCGCAAATGAAACGGTGTGTAAGAAACTTTCCTTAACATGACATACGTGAAACAGATGACATTAACAAAAACCATTTAAATTGGACTTTAAGGACGAAACAAGGACATTACGTTGGGCGCCATTTTTAATAGGTTTAGGTGTGTGTGTGGTTTTATTATTCAAAAAAAAAAGAATTGTTTTGTTGAGTGCATTGGACTGGCATGCTGGTGGTTGCTCGGCTTGAACTCGCCGGAAGTCAGTGGGATCTTGTCCAAGCGACCCAATCTCACCTATTACATTATACATTTATCATGCCAACAAAAAAAAAAGAACCTTCTTGAAATTAAACGCGAAACAATTCAAAAAAAATATATTCGGACGGACGTTACCACTTAGAGGGCGCTGTGATGTTCTCAGCGCTGACCTGTACCCACCCTACCATAGAAGTCCAAGGTCATATTTTGACTTCCCCAAAATTTAGCTCACCTTTATTTCTCCAGCTCAGTTCATCGTCACCAAATCCTTAGTCGCCTTTTCACATCCCCTGAAATTCAAGAAAACTTACAAATCCACCAAGCCCTTAGCTTGAAATGAAAATTCAAAAAACGTCATCTTGGCGCAATTTATAATCACTTTTATTCAAACCATATAAATAAATCTTGAATCTGTATTTTAAACATATGAAAATATTTATAAACAAGGATGAAAGATGTTACAAAAATGAAACTTAATAATAGATATATGTATGTGAGGTGGTTACACCAAAAAAAAAATAAAAAAAAAAAATAAGCAAGTAAGTGAAACAAGTAAGTATGCTTTCACCAAAAAAAAGATAAATATAAGTGTATATAGATATGTATAGAAAAAAGTGAAAATCTATTTATACAAAAACAAAAAGACATACAAAAAAAAAGTTGGATTCGGTGACGTGATTGGTTTCTTCAGAGAATCGCCTTTTCTTCGGCGATGCAAAGAATTGTGACGAAGATCCTTTCTCGTCGTAGGTTGGGGTCTTTTTTATTGCTGGCTTGGTTGTATGTCGATCCCCACTACTTTGAATATAGAACTGCATTTCCAGGATTGTCTTTCTCAGGTGCTTTCGATTCAGCAGGTACAAACTAACAAGATCATTAAGTTCAACGGGGCAGTTTTCGATCAGTGATAGCACCGAAAGGAACTTTGATATATTCAGGACATTCGCAGGAGCAAAGGAAATGGTGTTCTGATTTATCAGTCGTTTTAGGTGCTGGTAGTTTGGATTTGTGGCAACAATAATTACCACGTTTAGATGTCGATGCTAAAGTATAGAAAGGTTGAGTGAAATTTGAGTGGTCAAGAACTCGTATTTTGGTGCTGCGACTTTGAAGTTGAATATTTTGTAAATTGGTGGTGTGTTTTGGCCAAGTTTGGTAAGGGTGGTTGTTGAACACAATCTTTCGCCGCTGAAAGTCGGGTTGGACCGATTAACGAGGTATTTGTATTATATTATTGCGTTCGAATTTGGGATTTCTGCATGATTTCTAACATTATTTATAAAAAATTAACGTTAACGCCACAAAACAAGGGAAAAAAAACAAAGAAAATCACACTCAAGAGAGTATTATTAAAAGAGTTCTAAACAAAATTTTGATTTGAAAAATAATAGAAACCACGATATTCTTTTCTTTACATTTGATCTTGTCAAAAGTGTCAAGTCCCACGAGTGACACCTCTGTATCAATTTCAGCGCAACTAGCGAAAGTTCATTTCTCTATTTTAACAAACTAAACAGTGACGTTATACAGAAAAGGTAATCACAATAGAAATTTTAACTAAACTTCTCATGGAGCAAAAAGATGATATTGCGAAGGATATTAGCGAGGCAACACTCAAAGTAATAAAGAACACGGACGAAAAAGTGGGAATTATTTCTGAAAAAGTAGCCGATCTCGAAAGAGTGGTTGAATCACAATCTACACTAATAGCTAAGCAAAATGCCATTTCGGAAGCACAAGAAAGAAAAATAGTCCAACTGGAAATTGAGATGAGGAAAAAAAATCTGATAATGTTTAAGGTCCAGGAAACTGAAAATAATGCAGCGGAACTCGAAGAACTAGCTATTAGTAAGCTGAATGCTAGCAGCCACGAATTAAACGTGCTAGGCGAAGACATTGAAAACTGCTTTAGACTAGGGAAAAAAACTGAAGACAAAACTCGCCCGATTCGATTGACATTCAAAAGCCTCAGTAAAAAACAGGAAATTCTTAAATAAAAAAAAAACACTGAGGTAAACGTATCGGAGGACCTACCAAAAAGCATCTTAGAAGCTAGAAGACCTCTAATTCCCAAACTTCTTGAATTCAAGAAACAAGGGAAAAAAGCATTTTTCAAATATGACAAATTGGTTGTAGAAGGTCAAATCTGGTCAAACGAAAAAGAGACTCCCTTGGAAAACACAAGAAAACGAGGAAGATCGAATGAAAGCCCCCCAAACCAAAAAAAAGTAATCCAGGAGGAAAGAACAACCCCAAAAACAACCATTATTGGAGCTATGAATATAACTCCACAAAAAACTTCAGTGAACCCGATCAAGAAATTCCTGATGCAAAATAATATGAGTCAGGATCTTCTAAACAGAACAATTGACCCATCATCTTCTAGTACACGCTCTAATAAATTACAATAGCAAACATATCTCACTTCTATACATTCACTACAAAGAACTAATAACATCAGCAACAACAAAAGCAACAATACCAATAACTCCAACATCGTCAATATCACCAAAACAAGTAACGAAAGTAACCATATCATCGCAAAAGACACCACTAACATACACAAAACTATCTGCACCATCGACACCAACAATACTTACAGGTCTATCAATTTAAACAACTCATTCAACGCAAACGAATCCAATATTATCACTAACACGAGCATCGCAAACAATATTATAAACACCATCAATACAGCCAAAACCAACAGAACGAACACATATGAAAACTACAACTGCTCATTCAACACCGACAAAAGCAACAATAGGACCTCCAGAAACAACTCTAACAACACCATCACCGAGTCTATTACCACCGTCAACCCATTCTGTACCAATAGCATTACCAACAACATACATTCCTACAGCTTCCACAGCGCCAATAACTTTAATTATTCTAATAACTCAAACACCACCATAAAAACCACATACTCGCAGAACACCAACAACAATTTTGTTACCGTCAACTCGATCAATTCCAACAGTACCATATCCAATATCCCTATCCCCAGCATCATCGGAAACATTAGCAACACCAACTATTCCAACATCATTATCAACTTTAGCGACACCGTCATCCCCAACATCAACATCAACAACAATATGATCAACCCCTTCAACATCCTCAAGCTAACCACCAACACTCCCAGCACCAGCAACATCTACATCAACAATAGTACGAACATCATCAACTGCAAGAACATCAGTAGCAGCATCAACAACCCCATCAACACTGTCAACACCATCCAGTCCAATAGCGTCATCAACAGCAACACTCAATATACAAGCATCCCACTCATTATTTATAAGGTTATAACTCCAATACCACGAACAAAACCATCAATAACACCTACAGCAGCTTAATCAGAAACACCACCCAGATTAACATCACCAACAACATCAACTCTCACTTCACCGGTAATGCCAATACCAGTACTAACAACTCCAGTATTATCAATAACACGATCAGCGCCAACAATACCAACAGTATCAACAATAACATTACCAGCGAAAGCAGTAAAACAAACGTCAACATAAATGATGTTAAACATATACATACAAATTATAAAATTTTATCTTACAACGTTGCAGGGCTAATAAATAAGTCGATTTTTAACGAATTTTATACTTTTGTCAATAGTTTTGACTTTGTATTTTTATATGAGACATTCTTGACAGAAAAATGGTATGATTTAGTCGAAAATAAGATAATTGATTACAACTTTAGGTGGATTCCACCAACCAGAGCAAATGCCAGAGGGAGGGCAAGTGGGGGCTGTTATTTTGGATTCAAAAAACAAATCCAAAGTATCGAATGCGAGTTCCAAGAACGTAATGGGATACTATATGTGGATCTACAAATGAATAATAAGAAGTTTTGGTTGCTTCCGACTTATCTCAACTGTAATCATTATGAGGAAGACTTTGAAAAATTGTCGGAACTGTTAGCTTTAGGAGATAACATTAATGTTCTTCTAATCGGCGATCTAAACGCCAGAATTGGCAAAGAGGCAGGAAGTGAAAACGCGTATGATGGTATAAGGAGAAACTCAAAGGACGTAGTTTTCAACGCAAGGGGGAAAAAGTTACTAGGGCTCTGCAATTCTTATGGTCTTCGGCTACAAAATGGAACCAGTCCAAGTGATATATCTGGGAACTTTACGTTTGCTGGTGGGCAAGGATCATCAGTTATCGACTACAGCCTTCTTGGGGGCGATTGGAAATTATATGCGGTGGACTTTGAGGTAGAATATGTTCCTTTTTCCGACCATTTCCCAATTGTGGTCACGTTTCAGCAACAGGTTGCCTTAGAAGAAGAAGTAAGATCCATCCGTCTTCTTCCTAAACTCAAGTGGAAGGACACAAAGGGTGCTAAATATAGAGAACTTCTGGACACAAAACTAAGAAGGGAACATGATATGGATTACAACTTTTTGGAGTCAATAATAAAATCGTCATATCCAACACATGGCCATAGGAGCAATTAAATGCAACAGCGAGTGGAGCCATGGTTTAATGAAGAATGTCGATTGGCGCGACAGTCGTCATTTCATTCACTCAGAATTTATTCACTCAGAATTTTTAAAAATTCCAACGGTGGTGCATGCGGAGACCTTTATATTGCAGCAAAAAAATTTTATAAGGACATTTGCAGGTGTGACTGGCACAGTGCATGGCAAAACCATATACCACATCATTGCGTCGCCTTTTTTATCTTCAGTCCGTGCTCTTCCATCCAAGAGTTGGTTCGTCGACATTTGCAAACAAAAGAAAAAACAGCATAGTGAAATGGGGGCAAACATGTTGGTGAACTGCAGAAATGCTGCTGAATTCTGGAAGCTTGCATGGAAGTTAAATGGAAAAACCTTTATCATTCACTCAAATCTAAGTCCAGGCGTTTTGTTGCACCACTTTCGAAATCTTCTGAATCCAGTCCTTAATGTTCCTAAATGGCATTTTGCAGCTCCTGGAACTAGAAACGACATTCTTGATTCTCCAATCACTTGTCAAGAAATTGATTTAGTTCTCAGTCGTATGAAGGATGGCAAAGCACCCGGAGCTGATGGAATACCGGTAGAATTTTATAAGTATGGAACGAGGGAGCTGAAAAACTGTTTAACGCTACTTTTTAATAACGTAATGGAGTATGGCGTGCCCCCGGAGCAGTTTGAGGATTCAATACTTTTTCCAATCTACAAAAAAGGGTGCACATCAGATCCAGCGAACAATAGAGGCATATCGTTTTTGAACGCGACTTATAAAATTTTTACTGGAATTCTACAAAGGAGACTTGCTACGTGGGTTGACACAAACAACCTTCTGAACGAATTCCAAGCAGGATTCAGACCGGGTTATTCAACAATTGATAACATATTTGTTTTAAGGAGCATGGCAGATTACTTTATCGAGCAAAATCAATAGCTATATGTTTTCTTTGTTGATTTCAAAGCGGCCTTTGATACAGTCGACAGAAATGCCTTATTTTATAAATTGTATAACATGGGAATGTCTAACAAATTTGGTCGTTTGCTTCAGAACCTTTATAAAAGAACTCAAGCTTCAGTATGGAATGGCGATGAACTATCCGAAAAGTTTCAGACAAGGTCGGGCCTAAGGCAGGGTTGTACGTTGAGCCCTTTGTTATTTTCATTATTTATTGATGACATTGTGGAGGCACTACCAGGCGGTGTAAGATTTGCGGGAGTACTTTTCAAGGCCCTGCTTTTTGCAGACGATGTTGTAATGTTCGCATATTCCTCTACAACTCTACAGCTCATGATAAACAGACTGCATGAATACTGCAGTTTATGGGGTCTCGTAGTTAACCTAGAAAAGTCAAAGATAATGGTTTTCAAGAGAGGGAGTGGAAGAAATGTATCTTCTGAAAAATGCACCTACCAAGGAGAAAATATAGAGATAGTGACCGAATATAAATACCTCGGAGTACATTTTACAAAAAACCAAAGCTTGGAGAGACATCTCAAAGAAAAGTTAGAAAAGTCGAAAACTGCTTTAAACATAACATGGAAAAGATGTTTCATGAACAAAAACGTATTACAAAGCAGTAAGTTTAAGGTGTTTGAAGCAGTTGACGAGTCCATTCTCTTCTATGGAGCACAAGTCTGGGGAGGAAAAAAGTACAATACTGTCGAGAAGCTCTTAACGTACTATGTGAAGAGGACATTTCACCTAGCTCCGAACACGCCAAACTATGTGATTATGTTGGAAACCGGTCTGCCCCCCTTATTCATCAAAACACTTAAGCTGCAAGCAGACTACCTGGATAAAGTCCTTCACATGCAGGAAAATCGTCTTCCAAAAGTGGTAGCTCTTAAGGCTATGCACGATAAAAACAGCTGGTACCAGGAGTGGAGAGAGCTGGCCGAAGGATGTGGAACGGAGTTTAGCATCAACAACGTGGAGTCAGGAAGATTTAAGGGCAAGTTATATGAGATTATTCAAAAAGAAGATGAACGTTGCAGAGCGGAGTTCGAAGCGGAAGCATCCGGGTCATTGTTCAGAGTAGTATATAGCAGACTCAACTATAACTTATCAGATAAAAACTACTTCGACGATAAATACAGCATTGAACTTATCTCAACAATAGTTAAACTGAGGGGCGAGCTTCTAAATTTAAATTTTATGCCTCATAGGAATGACCTACCAATTGTCTGTGATATATGTAATTTGAATGAACGTGAGAATACATTACATTTCGTTGGTAGGTGTCCCACCCTTAAAGAGCCTAGAAGATGTTCTTTTGGAAGTGAGTTTCTGTCTGAAAGCCAAGTGGTGGATTTACTCAACGATATGGATGTGGTGCGACTCTTTAACTATTGTAAGATCTCGTTAAATTATAGAGAGAGAATTAGAAATTGTGATTTTTGATGTAAATTGGTTTATATTTTTATCTTGTTTTTATTTTTTTTTTAATGAAATATGAAATGTTTATTAAGCAAAATGTTGGAAAGTAGAAAATGTTTAACGAAGTGTAAATTGTACATTCGCTTTTCAAGCTGACGGCTTTTTTGCCAGGCTTTAATGATATTTAATCAATTATACTATGTACTTAAATATTCTGATACAATAAATATCTATCTAAAATCTAAAAATCTAAATCTAAAGTATAGAGTGCATCAACGAATCCAGCGTCATGTTGCTCAAAAATAACATCGGCTTCCTCGACCGGAATCAAAGATTTTCTTGTACTCTTGTCACAGTCACTTTCGACCATGTGCTGCTCCTCGCCGGATTTTCGTTTCTTTTTGCTGCCATTCAAGGTGCTTTTTAGAAGAGTCTTGCTTTTTACTTTTGAATCTTTGCAAATCTGACGAGATTGAGTGGCTTCAAGAACGGCAAAATTCATCTCATTGGCTAAGGCAAACACTGCGTTGGTTTTCCCACTAGAAGTTGGTCCTAGCAGAACAACCGAATTACAAGAGGCACTATTGCTATTGCTTGAATCATTCAGGTCGGAGAAGAAAGAAATTCTTTTAATTGATTAACTGGGGCGACATTGGCCAACACTTGATCGGAGGACATCGCTTTGCATTTTTCGGTGAACAGGAGTTCTCAATTCGGTGCTAACGGAGGTGGCTTTTCCTACTCGGCATCTGGATCGACTCCTGCTGCAGGTCACGGCAAAAGAATCAGTCACTTTAATATTTATTATATAATATTTTATTTAAAATAACTTTAAAAAACAACTAATTAATTAACAAACTTAATTCGCGCGTTTTTAAATAAAAAAAAACCATTAAAACCATGGGCAATAAATTATGTTGTTAGTTCCACGCGTATTATTATCAAACTAAAAAAAAAAGTTTCTGTCAAAAATTGCAATACGTTTCTTGTAGGGAAATATTTCGCAACTTGTAAAGTAAGGCGCTATTTTGGCGACACAGATTTCTCAGATATTGTATGGAAACGAAAATCAACAAGCAGTCCATACTTATTAGGTCCATGATTGCAACGTCCGTTTTGCGGATTAGCAAGATTTTGCATCCCTCTCGAGGTGAGATAAGTGGGCACTCAGATTACTTCTGCCACACTTATCGACCTCTAACGTACCAACACGAAGGTAATATTTTCGGCGGCCATCATTTTTTTCTAAACAATTTTTCTGACCCAGGGTGGGGAAATGTCAAAAAAAAAATCAAAACAAAGCTACAAAAAAAAAGAAGCATGGCGGAGCAGACATCAGAGCAATACATAAATCAACATTGTAAGGTAGGTAAATGTAATTGTTTTTCAATTAATTATCCTATTCCATTTCAGGATCAACAATAAATTACAGGCAGCACAAAAAAAAAAAACACCATCATCATCATCATTAACATAACCATCATCAGCAACACAACCAAAAATGAACCAATCGAAAAACATCAACTTACACAAGAGGAGGAGGAGAAACGCCGTTCGGCAAAACAGCGAATGTCCGGTAATGTTAAGTTTATCAGCGAACTCAACAAATTGGAAACGCTTCCGAAGGAAATTTCACATCAATGCATACCGCACCTGTTGGACAAAACAAAAAAACCCACAACAACAAAACAGGAGATGTGCAAAGACATGGAATGTCCATCCCAGTCACCCAGAACCCGCGGAAAGAATTTGGATAATACAGAACGAGGCAAAGACATGATGAACCGCTACTTTGAGAGACTGGAACGACGATCTAAATCGACTGATTATCCTCCAAGAATTCGCTTCATGCTGAAGGATGTTATCGAATTGCGTGTTAACAATTGGGTACCTCGCAAAGTGGCTACCACTGAGGGTCCTGTACCAATTAAACAGATTCGAACCGACGACGGTACGCCTATCCAAACGCCATACGCAAATCGCAATCGTGATATGCGTAATAACGATCGTGATAATGATAACTGGATGAATCGATTCCCATTGAATCTTCAACCTGGTTTCAATGATATGTTTGGCAGTTTAAGTGTCAGTGGATCATCTCCAATAATGTCAGCTGCCTACAACAATAATCGCCAATATAACAATCAACGAAACAATCAAAACAACCATCACAACAACTACATCGAATTCGAACTGACTTCCTAGCATAGATACACATCCCGGGTGCAAATTTTTTCTTTGCTAAAGTGTATCCATGTGCCATTCCATTCCATTCCATTCCATTCCATTCCATTCCATTCCATTCCATTCCATTCCATTCCATTCCATTCCATTCCATTCCATTCCATTCCATTCCATTCCATTCCATTCCATTCCATTCCATTCCATTCCATTCCATTCCATTCCATTCCATTCCATTCCATTCCATTCCATTCCATTCCATTCCATTCCATTCCATTCCATTCCATTCCATTCCATTCCATTCCATTCCATTCCATTCCATTCCATTCCATTCCATTCCATTCCATTCCATTCCATTCCATTCCATTCCATTCCATTCCATTCCATTCCATTCCATTCCATTCCATTCCATTCCATTCCATTCCATTCCATTCCATTCCATTCCATTCCATTCCATTCCATTCCATTCCATTCCATTCCATTCCATTCCATTCCATTCCATTCCATTCCATTCCATTCCATTCCATTCCATTCCATTCCATTCCATTCCATTCCATTCCATTCCATTCCATTCCATTCCATTCCATTCCATTCCATTCCATTCCATTCCATTCCATTCCATTCCATTCCATTTCTTCATAAAGAATTGACATAGAAGAACTTTCGAACTATTAGAATTGTAGAAAATTTAACGCTCTACAAGAACATCAAAACATTTTTTCCGTAAGATGTAAGCAAAAAAAGTTATTGAGGGAAAACCGTAGCAAAGTCGAACATTTTGCAAGTCCCCCTTTTCCTCTTTTTCCGTATCTCGGTAACGAAATGACATACAACCATTTTTGTAGCAACAATATTTAAGTAAATTTAACGTTATACAAAAAAGTCTAGTACACTTTTGCCGTAGTACTTAAGCAAATAAAATGCACGACTAGGTCGCACGTACTTGCTCTGTTGGTGCAATAGTACGATGAAAACAAACTTTTCGATCAATAAGAACAATTCATTTTTGAAAAATTTGGTAAAAACCAAAAAAAATTGGCTAAAACTGGAAAACTCGATATACGGGAGGTAACGTTAAGAAACCTTTAATATTTAAAATTAAGACGTTATCTTTTGGGTGTTATAAATGATACAAATGTCCACGTATGGGTTATGGCCTAATTAATAATACTGTTAAAAGCAATTTCCGCTATTATCATGTATAGCCAAAAACTAAAAATGCAGTTTTCCTTGAAGTATTCTATATATGTTACATACAAAGTTTCATAAAAATCAGGGGAGCCTTTTTTGAGTAAATTAGAAAAAATGAAAAATTGGCCAAAATCTAGTGGCTCTTTGTATAGGAGCCACCATTTAAAAAAGAGAAACTGAAAAAAAATCAATGCCATCTGATAAGAAGCTGTAAGGAACTATACGAAACAAAGTTTGAGTGAATTCGATGCAACCGTTGACAACTTATGGCCATTTGAAAAAAAGCCGTTAAGAGCAGATCTCCGTTCTTTGCATTTTTAGCCAAAAACTAAAAACGCAGTTCTCTTAAAAACACTAAAAGAATATAACACACAAAGTTTAATCAAAATCGTTAGAGCCATTTTCGAGAAAATTAGAAAAAACCAAAAAAAGTTGGCTAAAACTCAACGGCTCGTTGTATGGAAGCCAACGTTTAGAAAGGCTTCAGTGAAAAATTTACTAAACCATCCTATAGAACACTATTAAAAACTGTGTCAAACAAAGTTTTAGTTGATTCAATCAAGCCGTTGTGAACTTATGGCTATTTGAAAAAAAGCCGTTAAAACCTGATTTTCGTTACGACCATTTGAGGCAAAAACAAAAAACGCAGTTTTGTTAGAAATGCTTAAAGTAAGCTAAATTATAAATTTAATCAAAATCGTTAGAGCCGTTTTCGAGAAAATCCAAATTGAAAAAAACCGTTACTTGAAAGGTACCAGTTTGAGCCGGGCTAAAACGAAATAAAAAAAACCTCGACAACCGTTTTCCTTCAAACTACTATATATCAAGTTTGAAGAAAATCCGTCAAGCCGTTTAGGCTGTAGCATGACGTGAAAAAGCGCACATCCGCACATCCGCACATCCGCACAGACGCACAGACAGACCGACGGACGGTATGGCGAAAACCACTTTTTTGGGCTTCTCTATCATCGTAATGTCATGTTTGATTAAAACCTCGATTTTTTTTTTCTGCACGAAACCAATACTTGCCCTATAGAGCAAGTAAAAAAGTTATAGAGCGAAAACCGGAGCGAACTCGAAAAGTTTGCATTTTCCCCTCCTCCTCTTTTTCAACAGGGCCGGTGAGGTCCAAAACGTCGTCAAATGTTAATTCAATATTCCTGAACAACATCTCAAAGTTTGATTAACTTCCGACCTTTTTCTACCTGCCCACTGTACTAAGAACAAAGTAATATATAAAAATTACGGCGGAATGACACTAGTAATCGGCATGGCCTGGTACCTGTTGGGCAAGCGGGGATCGTTGGGGGGTGTAAGAAGTTGGTGATTTTAACAAGGAGCCATAAAAACAGCAATATTTCATGATTTCTCGGGTATATCCGAAGAAATAAGGTGTAATTCTTCTTTTTTTTTGCATATTTTGGGGAATTTTGAAAAATTATCTGTTTTTCGAAGTGCCATATCTCGGTAACTAATCGACATACAAAATTGATTGTACTAGCAAAATTGTAGCAAATTTTATGTTCTACAATTTGTCATACACTATAAAAATATTGGAGCTATAGAAACCGAGATATTTGTGAAAAACTGGGTTTTTTAGGTTTTCGTGACCTTTTGACCTTCATAACTTTTTTTGCCGGCACGATATTAATGTCGATTTTTCACATCTTCATTACAACGCCGTAATAAAGGTGTGTGCCAAAATTCAGCTTGATTGGAATTTTTCCGCAGATAAAACCTAAAATTACTGGGCTAAATGCAGACTACTATAGATTTCACAAACAATGTAGTCAGCTAAATTCTGACAGCTGAGTATAATATACACTGGGAAACAAAAGTTTGAAATTTAAGATGGAGCTGCGTACTACTCGGCTAAAATGCTTTGCTTAATTTTAGCTTGGCTAAATTTTGGAAAGAATTTCGTATGGGAGCTAAATTTTAGCTCGAGCCCTCGAGCTGAGGGGTTCATCATCTTCGTAGATTGGAGCTATTACATTGTCCCCAACACCGAACTAATTATGGCATGAATGAACCTCTTACCCGCATGTGCAAGCTTTTTAACTCAAATAAAAGTATAATTGATTTTAATATTAGTAAATCTTATTTATTGTATCTATTTTGTATAAATGTATGTTTATTTATTTTTTTTATTTTTTTTTTTTGCTTGTGTTATGCTATTTGTATATTTTGTTTACTAACAACTAACACCTGCACTAAATGATGTAGCCAGTGAGCACATAATATGTGTTGGCTAATATCTGAGTGTAAGTGTTAATGCTTGATATATGCTTCTTACTCTCGAGAACTGATAGTGTTGTAAAGTATAGTACGCAGCTCGAGATAAATTTAAGTTCATGTTTTTCTCTCCAAACCTTAGCTAAAACCCTAGCTAAATTTTGATATAGGAGAGTTGTGGAGAATATATGATTGAAATGGCGACTTTGTGTAGAAAATGTGAAAACAAATTTTGTTTGACAAATAAACACAAAAATGTTCTTTTATTTATTTTTTTGAAGGTTTTGGTAAGTTTCTAAGGCCGCAACTGATGCCAATGGTGATGATTCAATCACAGCTCCAACCATCACAACAACAACAACTCGTGGTAGAGGACGAGGCAGAGGAGCTGCTCGTGGAAGTAGGGCACGCGGGGCAACTACTTCTGGAAGAACCATGCCTTCACTGGACATTTCAGTGGGATCGGTAAGGAAACCTTAGACATTTCATAGAGAAGAATGAGGCAAAACATTTTTGTTAATCCCTAGAAAACAAGCACCAGGCAACCCACTCTCCTTGATGCCATGAATCAGAAGTCATCAAGAAGAAGAGCTGCTGCATCTAAAGTCGTCTACGACATTTCTTCAGATTCTGAGTGAATTATATATTCTTTTTTTGTTTTCATTTGTATATTTTTTTTTTAATAAAAGGTTGTCATTCCATTGATAGAACTTAGTCATCTCTCCAAGTCAATCTTTGTGTTACCGATGAATCTTCAAACTTCGTGTGTCCCAGCGCCGAACTCTTCAGCTCCTGCATGAGCAATCATGAGACCATTGTCAATGCAGTACCTTTCATCGATAGCAAAGAGCTTGCCATTGCGTTCTTCACACATGATACCCATCATCTCTTGCAGTCCCAAATTGCAACACTGCAATGTGCAAAGGCAACAAAGCTGTTGAAATCTAAATAAAAAAATAGGCATATTTTTTAAGGGCTTTTTAATTGTATTTTAGAAACTTACCTTTTTACTTTTGTTAGTCTGAAAGATTTACTGTTCATCTTTGATTTCTATGGAAAGAGTAGTCTCTAATACGAGAACTTGGCCCAAGCAGTCTTTAAAATTAAATTTTAATCCACTAACAGCAACATCTTCATGTAAATATTTTTTTTTTAACTCACATGTACCTACTCGATGACAGAAGCTTTAAAGAAATGCTTATTCATAAGCGTACCCAGAGAAAAGTTAAAGAGGGGCATTAAAATACTATCGCTTATAGACCCTTTTTGTACAAAACTCTATTTAAAAATTCGTTCTTTTGTTTTAGCAGAACACTTAATATTTTTATTTGCATTCTCTTAGATTCAACCATTACGTTACCCCTTTTTAGCTACGACCCGAAAAGATGTGTCAAAATTTAGCTCGCAGAAAATGTGCCGAACATTTAATTAGTCAGCTAAATTCTGACAGTACACTGGGAAACAAAAGTTTGAAATTTTAGCTAGAGCTGCGTACCACTCGGCTAAAATGCTTTGCTTAATTTTAGCTTGGCTAAATTTTGGAGAGAATTTTATATGGGAGCTAAATTTTAGCTTGAGCTGCGTACTATGCTTAAGAAAATAAAATGCACCGCTGGGTCGCACGAACTTGCTCTAATGTGTGACAGTGGTCTAGGGGCTTGAGATTTTGATAAAAATAAATTTTTCAAAATTCTTGAATAAATACTTAAACTTATTTGAGCTGAAAAAAAGTACGCCATTTCATTTTTTGGATAAATTTGAGGTTATGAGAATAAATTTATAAAAATCTCTGTGAAAAACTTTTTGAAACAAATTTTACAGAAAAATTCAAAAACTCCATTTCATAATTTCCTGTGGCTCAAATTCACTGTCCGCAAGCATATCATTCATTACTGTTTTCTTTACAGGAGTCCGAATCATGACAGCATGTCTACTTGTGATGAGTTAGATGTTTTGTCAGATTCAATTTCCCGAATTGTTTCCCATTGTCCTCACACTGAAGTCGTGATTACGGGCGACTTCAATGTACACAATTCAAGTTGGCTCCGATATTCTGGCCAGACAACACTCGAAGGAAGCTATACCGAGATCTTTGCTGAGTATAACCATCTTACCCAGCTTGTCGATGAGCCTACTCGTATACCGGATGTTGATGGGCATTCCGCCCATACTCTTGACTTGTTCCTTACTTCCCATCCTGATAAATATACTATTAAAGTAACTTCTCCATTTGGCACCTCGGACCATTGTGTCATTTCAGCTAATTTCTCGATCTCCAACCATCCAGTTAAAGAAAAAATTCCCACTAGGACCGTTTGGCAATACGAGAAAGCCAACTGGGACGGTCTGAATATTTTCTTTCGCAACTTTAACTGGTCATTATGCTTCCTCGATAATGACATTGATGCCAGTGCTGAAATGATTACAGAAGTGATTTTTCTTGGAACGAGAACTTTTGTCCCTCACAGAACAAAATGTATCAAACCAAAAGAAAAGTCTTGGTTTTCCGAAGAGTGTAAAGAAGCTATCAGGTTGAAAGAAGTAAGCTTCCGATCCTACAAAGCCAACCCAACTGAGGAAAATCGGAAGAAACACAAACAAGTTAGGAACTCGTGCAACTCCGTTATACACAAAACGAAATTTTTACATGACCAGAAGTTACGGCAAAAAATTCTGCAATGTCCCAAAGGCAGTAAAAACTTCTGGTCATTTGTAAAAAACGTCAAGAACTCAACGTCATCATCAGTTCCAACGCTCATCGTCGACGATAAACCCATTTTCAGCTCTTCAGAGAAGGCGAATATGCTCGCAGCTCATTTTGCTGCAAGTTCTACGTAGCCTGCAAGCAACGATGCCCCTCCTGTACTTGAGAACGTTAATTCTTTTATGGGACAGATATTTTTCCGCACTCGTACAGTAGCAAGAGTACTTCAAGATCTTGATATACACAAATCCGCTGGCCCGGATGGTATACCCCCTATTCTTCTGAAGAAAAGAAGTGTTCTTCATCTCTGGCAAAACCACTGCGTAAGCTTTTTCATCGCTCCTATCGTTCAGGAATCTTTCCTAGTAGATGGAAAACAGCATTTGTCCAGCCCGTCCCAAAAAAAGGTGACTCCTCCTCCCCCTCCTCCTACCGACCAATTGCACTTACGTCCCTTCTTTCCAAGGTCATGGAAACGCTGATAAATCGTCAGCTCAAGAAATATCTCGAAGATCGTGAGCTTTTAAATGACCGGCAATACGGCTTTCGCAGCAATCGTTCCACTGGTGATTTGATGGCATATCTCACCGAACAGTGGAACAAATCTGTGCATCGCTTTGGCGAAAGCAAGATTATTGCGCTTGATATTTCAAAGGCATTTGATAGAGTTTGGCATGAAGCTCTTTTATCGAAAATGCGTGCATTTGGTATCGATGATACTCTTATTCGTTGGATTAGAAGCTATCTTCTGGACCGTTCAGTACAAGTTGTATTAGACGGTTTCAAGTCTGATCTCCACAAAATAAATGCTGGTGTGCCCCAGGGCTCCGTTCTGTCTCCGACTCTCTTTCTCATTTTTATAAATGATCTCTTGTCTGTGACTTCTAATCCATTAAATTGTTTTGCTGACGACTCAACCCTCAGCTTTTCGTATACGTTTGATAATTCACGGCCTTCGCCTTCGGACGTGTTATTACAGCGAAATCGTATGATAAGCTCGTTAAACTCCGATTTAAACAGCATTGTAAATTGGGGTACTAGAAATCGTGTGGAGTTTAATGCGTCGAAAACTCAATGCTGTCTTTTGTCGATGAAGCTAAACATACCCCTATGCCATTATCCATGAATGGTACTTGCATCGAGGAGGCCGAAAAGCTATCAGTACTCGGTATGTGTATCAGTGACAATTTTCGTTGGAATGATCATATACTTGAGATTGCCAAGAATGCTGCAAGATGCTTAGGCTTTCTTAATAGATGCAAGAAGTTTTTCACCCCTTCTGATCTGGCTACAATTTACAAAGCGTTTATACGTCCTAAACTCGAGTATAACTCCCATCTCTGGGCAGGTGCTTCTCAAACTTTTCTCCACCTGCTCGACAGAGTTCAGAAAAAAGCGTTAAAATTGATAGGAGAGAGAAACATTATGGAAACATTTCCGTCACTCGAACATCGTCGAAATGTCTCATGTCTTTCCTTATTTTACAGGTTCTTTTACAAAAAATGCTCACTCGAGGTAGCCAGCTGCGTTCCACCCCTTAAACATTTCCCCCGTAATACTCGTCTTGCTAGGAACGCTCATCAGTTTACACTTGAGCCCAATTTCGGACGTACCGTGAAATATAGAGATTCTTTCTTTAGCCGTACAACACGAATGTGGAATGGATTGCCTGGCACAATTTTTCCTTGCCATTTTGATCTTCAAACATTCAAGATCAATGTTCATCGACACCTCCTTTCCCTTCCTTCCTAACTTCCTATCGCTCGCGCTGTGACTTATTATTAAAAGGGCTATAACAAACCCCTTGAGCGCGTGTGCATTATAAAAAAAAAAAAAATAGGTATTTAGCAAATACATTTTTGTGCAGGGGGGAAATTGAAGTTTATACCAAATTTGAAGCGATTCGGCCCACCCGTTTGGGCTGTAGGTCTTTATACATACAGACAGACAGACAGCCAGATATACAGACGGACAGAATTTTAAGACCATCTTTTTTCGTCTTCGCTATCATCGTAATGTCATGTTTGATTGTTATCCCAATGATTTTTGACAGCATTTTAAGCACTCGATCTTAAATTTTTTTGCTTTTTCAGGTTTCAAAAGACTACTAAATTTTGTTTTTACCATTGTAGATAAATAAACTATAGTTTTACCACTTGAGGTGCGCCATCTATCGACGGAAAACTAAGATCTTGATTTAAGAGGTTTTTGTCTAGATTACCATGGGAAGCAACAACAATTTTTTGTATGTTCCACAATTTTAATTGTTGTTGCTACAAATGCTGAGGCTGATAGGCTATTGAATACAGACAGTGCAACTTCTGAATCTGAGATGGAATATGAAAAGCGGTTCACCAGAAAAAATCGACACTGCGAATTTCGTCAACCAGACATCTGTGCTTCCAACCAAAACCTATGCTGTACCAGCTTAAAGATTGGCAGCAGCAACACCAATGGAAGAAAATATTGCGGCCAATATCAGGAGTCCCATTCCTATATCAACTAATTCCAGCACAGCAACAACAAGTCAGGAAATCCAAGAAAATTCCGGAAATGAAGTAAGGCAAATTCTTCAATTTTAAATTTGTATTATGTATATGTAAGTAATAATGTATCATGAATAAATTTTTACCCATATTATTTTCAGATTGCCCTATCGGAATCCATTCGAACAGAGGATATCAGTGGAAATAATTTGATTTTGGTAATGTCGGATGGGAGTTATCAGCCGCTGAAAGAATCAAATTTGCAGTACGAAAATTGTTCCATCAGTCAACAAATAATGGCTCAAGCCGTTCAGCAAACTACCAAAATTCCTCAGCCGAATTCGCAAAACCTATATTTTGAATCATATCTACCAAAGGGAAATGTTCAAGGACGTGATGGAGTAGCTGACACTTTTTTCCAAAACCCTGACCAATCGACCAGTGCTGGTGATCTCATGACAGTTCATATAAAGTTGTCGAACCAGGTTGTGACGCTTCAGCAAGGGATGAAGCTACTTTTGGAAGGGAAGAGTAACGAAGCCGGAAAATGCCCAAATTGCTTCCACTGCAATCCATCGCTTTTAAATGAATGTAAATCTATGGAATTTGAAAAGATCAAGTCTGAAGACGATCTTGTTAAACTTGAAAATTCACTCAAGGATAACGACTTTAAAAAAAAAATTTATAAAATTCTGTTTTGGAATTATTGGCACCGAAAGAAAGACGGACGACCTGGGTACTTGTTGCTTAGAACTTTCTAGAGAGGTTTTTGATAAAACTTTTTGGTCCCAAACCACTTGCTCGGCACCACTCACACTGGTGGAACAAAGTTCTCTTTTTCAAAACATGAAACTTTCATTGACTTTTTCAAATTCGTTATGCAAGGCCACAAATGCAACACCTGCAAAACAACTTTTTGCGCAGTTTTTCCAAGGCCTAGCAAAGAACTGTGCTCAAAACACAAAGGCTAGTGGTTATCGGCACCCTGGACAACGAAAGAGAGCCGCAGCTGCTGCCGTTGGAAGCAAAGGGTCAAAAAAGATATATCCAAACGACCAGAGTTTCAATGATGATGATCATGATGACATCGAACAAAATTTAAAATATTGTTAAGTCTGACTTAAAAATAATTAACTTACATAATTTTATTTATTTTTTTTCCTTAATAAAAAACAGTTCAAAATAAATTTAAATGTTTTTTATTTCAAAGTATGATTTAGAGGTACAAAAACATTAGCTAATTTTTCAGGTCGGTCACAATCTTCTTCGTCAAAATCGGTATTATAGTCACCTATGTATCTAACGGGGAACATTTTTGCTTTAATACAGTCAACCGAATACAACTTAGGCTGTAAAAATGAGTGGTTTGCGATATAAATGTGTAAAACGCGCGAAGGGAACGGAGTTTCGAAAAAATTATTTAGCTTTGCAAATTCCGTTCCGAATATATGTATTTTCCCGTTTCTTTTGTCAACAGCTATAAACTTAGTCATCACAATTTTTAAATTAGTTGACAAAAAGTATTTGTTTCCTTCTGAGTTGTTAATTAAAAAGTCTTTGAATTGAATTTCTGAATATACCGAGTAGTTTTTGTCAAAGGTTGATGAAATAAGTGTTTTTTTTTTAAAATAGGCCAAATTCACGAATCTACTATCTTAGTTCTTAGCGTAGCATTTTCCCTTTTGATTAGTCTCTTCCCTGCTTGCGGTAGAGGTAAATGTCCTGCTCGCAAGTCAATTTTGATACAGTGCAGTTTTGACTCAAAAGGATAAGTGCTAAATGAAATTAACGGACCAAATTAACGAACCTCATCGACTAAATGACATAAATTGTGAACCTTACAAACAACATGTTGACTACCGTATAATTTTATAAATAAATTCAAGAAATCTAAAATCCTTTCTTCGGCCGTGTCCAATAAATCTATCAAATGATATTTTGAGGAACAAATTGTTACAGAACAAAAATATAACAAAAAATGTTGATAGTATTTGATCGGTAAAAATTTTCTCAAAATAACGACGCTTATATACAAAGGAAATGTACGGTACTCCGTGCCTTTCCAAAACGCCATTTCATCAATTCCACGGTAACACGGTGAATTTCGACCGGTTTCTTAACGGATTTTAGGTAATCCGTGATTTGACTCTTCATAAGAGAAGACCATCTGGTTGCATTTCCCAATTCACCATTCTTCCATCCATTCAATAAACGTTTTGTTATTCCCAAGTCTATTAAATGTAATTCGTCTCCGACAGGAAAGTCGCGTATCATATCAATGTTTAAATCAGTTAAAGGCGTTTCTCCATAACGGTGTTCTGGGTACAATCCGTTGCGAAAGCCATGATCTGTACGCTTTTCTGCATCGAATTTCGGATAGATTGTGTGCTTTGTGAGGTCTGAATATTTTCCTTTCACGGTGCATTTATGACAAAAATGTTTTGAATTGTGATAGGCTACATCTAAAAAGAAAACAATTACATTTCCATAAGTCAAAAATGTTATTTATAGAGATTTTGAAAATAAACACACACTTTTCATCTGCGATCTTGCGGGTGAGTCCAATGGAAAAGATCTCACTTTGATTTGAACACGTTTGTTATTAATTTCTAAACCATTTTCCATCGCATCCTTTAATTCGTTGACAAACTGGCGTAGAAACATTTCAAAGCTTGAAGGTTTGTCTAGATAATAAAATGAATTATACATGCATTTTGAATAAAAAGTATAAGTTCCACTTACTCTTTCCTTGGAATATTGAAATGACTGAAGGTCGGATTTCTGGCATTTCATGAATGTTATACAGAATTGGCCAGAAAAATTCACTAGAACACCTTGAGATTGGTACACCGTCAACATTTATATTTAATTGTAATAGTACTGGGAGCTCTTTTACGCAAGTGTGCGGACCAAAGACTTTTTTAAGCCGTAATACCAATATTGATCGTTTTTCGCATTTGGATCATGGTAAATGTCCAAAACTCTTGGCGTTTTAAGCAGCGTCCTCGGATCTTTCGGTAATTGTGGCAAAGGAACATCTTTGTTCCAGATTTCAAGGAACTCCGTAACGAATTTTTCTTTGTCGAATTCATTTGTTTTACCTTCAAGCGATTCAGTAACGATATTTTCGATAGATGCGTCGGCTTCATTGGAATAGAATAAAAAAAACTTTTCAAGAAGCATTTAAGAAGGATTAAAGAAGTATTTAAGACGGATTAAAGAAGTATCGAAAGTCCCAAATTAATTCCGTAAATTTTTTTTTAAAGAAGTATTTCAGACGGATTAAAGAAGTATCAAAAATGCCGATTTAATTCCAACAAAAAAAAAACTTTTTAAGAAGGATTAAAAAAAAATTTAAGATGCATTAAAGAAGTATTGAAAACGCCGTACATAAATAAAAATTCAGAAGGATTTAAGACGGATTTAAGATGGACTAAAGAAGTGTTCAGCAAACAAAAAAAAAAATTGATAAAAGAAACTCCGATTGAAGAAGGATTTAAGAATTCTATAAGTACAACTAAACATACCATTTAAGTTTTTGGTGGTAATACCTAAAAAAGAAGAAATAAAGAAGACACAATTTGGCATACCTATTAAAAGAAGGAATTAAGTAGGAATTAAGAAATGACAGACCGAAAATATACTGTTTTGTGCTACTTGTGATACTCATCAAAAGTGTTTCTAAGTGCTTAAGGTCCAATTCCAGAACTTTTCTTATATGAGATTGTGGAGGGAACAGCTCAGTGATATTTTTTGATTCGTTTATTATTTAAATAAGTCAAATTTGTTGTGTGGCGTAAGTATCCGTTAACCTCCCAGACAATTACATCCCCGTCTAGTATTGGAATATAGTTAGAACCGGTGTAATCCGTTAATTTAGCCACGACTCTTGTCATCATAAATATTAGGAGAATCCTGAAAGATTAATTGCACAAATATAAAATTATTAAAGTTCTATTTTAGATTTTCCTTATGGACCACCCTCCCTTTGATTAGAACCGTTGTTCCTAAATCGGCTTCTACTCTCTCTTCAACGTTTAATGGAGTTAACTTATTACCTGATCGTCTATTTGTTTTTGCTAATACTTTTTCTCCCACACTGAAAATTCTGTTCTTCCTTGTTTCATTTTCTCTTTGCAACAGGAATTCTTGGGCTTTTTGAACTTTATTTTTAATTTTTTCTCTAAAATCTTTTGGGGACGAGTGTATGACATCAATTGGTCTTTGGTTCGTAACAGAATGGACGGTCCTATTGTATTCAACTGTTGCTTATAGTATTAACTCGACTGTATCTTCGACTTTTCTGTCAAGTTTTAGACATCCTGCAATTTCTAAAAGAGTGCTGTGAAACCTTTCTACTTGACCATTGGATGTACTATGTAAGGGCGGAGCATTAACTTTGTCAACATTAAAATGATTGAGCAAAATTGACCTAATTGTCTCGGATTTTAAAGAAGCCTCATTGTCACAAAAGATTTGTTTTTTATTTGGGAAGATGTTCATTATCTCCAGGATTGGAACTTTTACATCTATTATTGTACGTGATGGTATTGGCATCACAACCGAAAATTTGGAAAACTTGTCAATGCAATGCAAGTTAAAAAATATTTTTTATCCGTGGAGATATTATTCATTTGCCTGTTTTGTCATTTTTGGAAAGAAATAGTCACAAAGGATTTGCTTAACGTTTGCTTGAGCTGCTCTATGCACTCGGTTGTGTTCGGTAACTATGATTTCTTTCTGTTCATTCGGGTCGAATATATCTAACACAAATTTATTAGTATGCCAAAACTTAGTTGATGGAAATAAATCGACAAAATTGTGCTGAATAAAAGCTAGAACTGGCAACGCAATGCATTACGTTGACGACATCTATTTTAATCACGTTTTTTAAAGTATTTATCAATGTATTCCTTTCTGCAAAATTAATGAAATGTCTAGATTTTTTACCAAATATTATAAATATACGGGTTGAAGCGATTGGGGCTTCCTCTGTAACTATTTGTTTTCTGAAGCAATTTAAAGGTTTATCAGTGGTTTCGATTACATAAGTCAAGGAAAATTTGCTGTGAATTGTGCCGGCATCAGAAAACGCCTCATTCTCCAATGCATGAATATTTTGTCGCAAAAGTGCGTCAGCGACATAATTCTCCTTTCCTGGCTTGTAAAATATTAGAGCATTATGCTCGTCTACAAAAGCCTTCCAGCGCTTAATTTTCGCATTTGTGTTTTTATCTGAAACCGAAAACGAAAGAGGGTGATGCTCCGTAAAAATGTTTAGAGTTTTCACTCCATAGAGATAATTACGTAGATTTTTTAATGACCACACTATGGCCAACAGTTCTCTTTCATTTGTTGCAAATTGCAACTCTTTATCTTTGCGTGTTCTTGAAATCATTGTTATAGGCTTTCCATTTTGTGATAAAACCGCTCCAAGACCATGTGACGAAGCGTCCGTCGTAAGATCGAAAGGCTTCGTGTAGTCTGGATAAAGCAATGTGACGTCTTCTGACGCTAAAATTTCTTTGAACTTATTAAACGCTTGGAGTTCTTTTCCTCTTAATTCTTTTTTAAATTTTTTTTGATTGATTACCACTTATTTTGCCATTCGCAAGCTTTAATAAATTAGTAAGTGGCTTAGCTATTGATGCGAAATCTTTTATAAAGCATCTATAGTAACTAGCTAGACCTAGAAATGATCTTATTCCAAAGAGTGTAGAAGGTTGTGAGTAATTTTTAATCGCCTCCACTTTAGCAGGGCAAGTTTTTATACCGTCCCTTGACACAATAAAGCCTAGGTACTCTACATCCGTCTTAAAAAAGTTTGATTTTTCTCGTGAAACCCTCATGTTCACTTCATACAATTTTTTTAAAACAGAATCAATATCTTTGACATGTTCGTTCTCAGTTTCTGAGAAAATAATTACGTCATCGACGTAAACATAGCAATTTTTTTTAATTTGTTCACGAAGGACGTCATCTATAGCCCGCTGGAAAATACTGGGCGCGTTTTTTAACCCAAACGGAAGGCGACAAAATTCATATTTTCCGCCGTTAACGGAAAAGACAGTTTTTCCCGATCCCGTTCCGCTAATTCAATTTGGTGAAACCCTGATTTTAAGTCTAGGGTTGTAAAAAATCGTGCCTTGCCTAAATTTGACAAAATCGTTGCAATATTTGGGATAGGATACTTATCTTCTATGGTTTTTTGGTTGAGCTTCCGAAAGTCCATTACTAAACGTTTCTTTTTGTTGCCCAAATCATCTGTTCCCTTTTTATCAACTACCCAAATGGGATTGTTGTAAGGTGACCTTGACGGTCTAACAATGCCGTTCTTCAGAAGATCCTTAATTTCATTATTTACAAAATCTGTCACACCCATAGGATATGGGTAAAATTTTGAGTAAATGGTGTAGGGAAAACTTTCTCGCCAGTCATTTTCATTGAGTAAACGCCACTGCTGCCATCTACCAGCGAGACTTCAGTATTACTCGCGACATGCTGAACGCATTCTATAAGTTCCAATGACAGATAGTTCCACAAAAAGGAATCCATCTTGTATATTCAGATTCCACTTCCAAGTCGGAATCCACAAACTTCCCCAGGCAAAATCAGTTTCCAGAATGTTCACGTTCCAATGAGTAATGGAAGAGTGCCTCCCTTCACACAAAAAAATAAACCGGGCACACACTAGCTCGATTTGTACTCGGCTCACACCCAAAAATTTTCTTTTAGTGTTCAGACTTCTTCGAGTATTAATACGAAGTTACCAGTGACACAGAGAATGTCAAACACAATGATTAGTGACAAATAGCCGTCAGGTAACATTTTGGGGAAAAATAGTCGATGCGGCCGAGTAATTTTTCCACACCTGTTAACTTGAATTTAAGCATTGTGATTACACGCAGTACTCGATAACTCATTGCGTCACGTCAAAACACGCGAAACCTAGACAAAATGACACCTGAGAATTAAACAGATCTAGTAAGTCATGGCATAATAGTAAAGTCCTTGTCGCGATTATTAATAACCTGTAGGGACGAATCCTGACCCATTATTGTCCTTACGAAGTATTCTCATCACCAGAGACAGTGAGTGAAGTGATGACAGTTAAGGTGGTTAACCTAGAAGAAAAGAAGACATTCCTGATATCACATCTGTCACTAATGCATTGTGATTATCATCTGACAGATGTCAAAACAGAGTAAATCGCTATTTTCGGTGTTACATCATGAATTTCTATAAGGAAACGGGTCAAGTCACATTCTTAACGAAGATGTTATTGACACAACGACATACTGGTGCTTTCCCTTTTCTTTTGTCGTTCTGACAGAAACGTTCTTGACGTAATTTTATGACATTCACTATGACCAATATCCCACGACAAAGTAGTCGAAAAGCACCTAACTTCGACACCAAGTGTCACCAGAACCTTATAATGGCCAACCTCATCCAAATATTGTGTCTAACAGTATTTCTTTTGCGAATTTACAACTCGCACGTAAAAATTGTACAGTGAGCATTCCCCTTTAATGCCTCCTTTGAAACGCCATCTATCGCGTCAACAAACAACTAGAACAAATATGGGAAAGAGGAAATGAGCCTGGAAAGAAGGGCGTTGGCCAACTGGAAAGTGACGATGTCTGCCAGAAACTTAGATGTGGAATCCATTTCATTCTGAAGAAACACATCAACGAGGAAAGATACCATTACAGGACACAAGCTTTATTTCATGCAGCTGAGCTACGCCATTTATATTTTTTTTATCACCTTTTGGAGGAGCAATCTTCTAATTGCCAAGGCAATTAAAAAGATTAGACATATAAATCTTATTAACATAGGATTAAAGGTAAGAGTTCATATATATAATGTTTTACGAAGCAATATACCCAATTTGCCTCGGAAAACTTGAAAGCCTTTCACGCCACATGCCAGAGACGCTATATACGTGAATTTCTTTGTCAGTAGGATCATTAAAACCCCCGTCTGGATGCCCAGGAATGTTTTTCCCAGCCCAGTAGAAGGAGCAGGCGAGGCTGCGTATAAAATGCTTCACAAGGAAATCCAAGATTTCATCATCCTACAATACTGTGAATTTATATAGCCACCTAGACACGTGGCTACGCTGTACATCTCATATATATATACGTTTCCGATTAAAGACACACTTTGGTGCAAGTTGGTGTATCTTAATTATTCCAAGGGAATTTTCCTTTTTTTTATCTCTTCGGGAGGTCGGATATAACTTACCCACACCTGGCATTTACAGGGTATTGAACGGACACGGTTCAATTCAGCTACTTGGTGGACGCCTATGCGAGCGACGCATCGACGTTGATCCGAACGTTGGCTCGTCGACGGTCGCAACCACATTCTTCTCTGGCGCCCGTCCATCCTAATATTTTTTTGGTGGAGACAGAAATTCCTCAATTTCCTAATTGGAACGCCCTGCTGGCGCAACACTAGGAGCATATATAGCACAACGGGACGTCTAGGCGAGTGATACTCACTGATGCCGGTATTTTATCAACGCAGATTCCATCAGAAGGCGCTACAGCGTATCCATGCAGTACATCGTTTCATCTTGGAAGTATATTTGGACGCCTAGGCGAGTGTAAATTCACTGATGCCGGTCCTTATTCAACATATATATATCTTGAATCATATCAACTTTTCAAGGCGGGACAAAACACCACCGCAGCAATATATCTGGACGCCTGTGCAGGTGAACAATTCACAGATGCCGGTCCATAAGCAGTATCAACATCTAAAAATTCCATCATTAACACAACGTGGGATTAGTTATCATCAACAGCGGGTTCCAGATCCTGAATAATTATATTTGTATAGTGTTATCAATAGAAAAAGATCGTTACATCAAAAGGTGCTACGGTACCATATCACAGGTAACCATTTGTATTTTATTTGTGTTGTGAATTTTTTTTATTCGTACCCTGACGCTCAACGCTGTCGGTCACGGACGGTGACGCTGGCCGTTGAATCATATTAAATATTCAGTGGGTGGAAGGACCTCACTCCTCCTCCCCCATATGTGCATGCCATTTCTTTGATACAAATATACATTTATCTCTATTCCTAGGTTTGATTGTTTAGGTATCTGAATTTATTTTATAAAACAAAAGAAAAAGTGCTGTGTTAAATTTAATGCTCATATACTAATTTTGTTTGTGAACTGTTCATTGTTAACGGAAGGAATTTCCTTAACCGCGTTAGCTATCACTTCCTGAAGTTTTTTTTTGTATTAAGATCGATTCTTTTGGAAAACGTATGGAGTCAATGGAAAGTTTTTTTTTGGATTTAGAATCCCAGCGCATACCCCGAACAATAGTCGGAATCTAATCTGGTGGCATAGGTCTTTATCCGAACGCCTACCAAATCGTCGCGTTCATATTGGTGGTCAAAAGAATCACATCGTTAGTTCCGGTTTTGTGAAACTATACTCTTTTTGAGTACTGCCTACTTGTTCAGCCGAGTTTTTCCTAAAAAATTTTTTTATTATCACTATTTTCTTTCGAAGAATCATTTTTAGTTTTGTTTCCACTCACTCGTCCCTACGGACATACTTACCTCGCGTCGGTAGCGACCAAATCCAATCCGCATCGCCGCGTTCAAGATTTCATTCGATTTTTGAATTTCATACTTTCAAATTTCACTTTCGCCTTTAATATTTTCTTCTCTTCCGTTGTTTCATGTTGAATATAGTATCGTGTAATGCGTAACAGCAACAGTACGTACCAATCTTTTTGAAAACTTTCGAAATCCAGTTGGTTATTTAACGCGGTGTACTGATTGTGACTGTTGTTTTTTTTAGTAGCAAATATACTATCAGCAGAAGAATCCGTAACCATATATCACCAGATTACGTGTGCCTTATCACTAGCACGCATGATGTGTATAGCAAGTGGAACGTATAGTGCCACCAATTTGAGAAACCCCTTTAGTAAAACCTAAAGATAAATTTTGTTTATAAATTAATAACATTTTATTACAGCGGGGGCTCCGGAGTGCACTTCTGAATTCCCATGTAAAGGAACACATGGAATACTCCATGAATTCAGTGGTCGATAAACATTTACATATATTATTGTAGATTTGGAATTTTTATAACATATTTGAAATTTTAAATTTGACTATCGAATTTATATGTATGCACGAACTGTGTATAGATATAAAGGGTATTTTATAATAACTCAAATTGTTGACCTTTATGTTGTTGTGTGTGTTATGCTTACAACAGATCCCTGATGCCTGATAACTTTGTTTTTTTTTTTTTTTTTTTTTTTTTTTTTTTTTTGATTAAATTCAATCAGGTCGTTTTCGTGTTTCGTGTCTTTAAGAACAAATTTTAAAAATCATTACAAGATTAGCGACTTTTCCTTACCTATAGTTTTGTTTATACTTGATTCGACGAATCGGTTTTTGTCGAAGTTTAGAAGCGTACCGCCGCGGTAATCAAAACTTCGTTAGGTTTGCATATATCAATGATATTTCAATTTTTAACTTACGGTTTCAATTTTGCGCTTTTCTTTGAAGGAAAGAGATCACTTTCGATCTTCATTTAACAATCGAACTATAATACAACTATATAAATTGCGCTTGATACAGATTATTTGTACTATAAGGTTTATAACTATAAGGTAGTTTTTAAGTTTTTTCCTTGATCTTTGAGTATTCTTCAGATCTTTATATATTTTGGGATAAAATTCACTTTTGAATACAAAGAATTTCGATCAATTAAAAGAGATTAAAGTAGATTAAGTTAAAATTTCTTTCTTCTGTTAGATACTAAGAACTTTTATTAATAAATTACTGATAATTTTGTGGTTATAACGTTTCAAGGAAACTTCGCATTTGAGTTGATTTATTTTTACTAGAGATTTCTTGAAAGGATTTACAGATATTTGCTATGGCAGTGTAAGTTATTTATAGGAAGAGTGTTAATCCACTCCATATCTTCGGACGGAACAAGGTGGTGTAAAGATGGGATAGTTTAGTTTTATTGACTTATACAAATTATAGGTAAAATATATATAACATGTTATTTAAAAAATTACTTATTTATGTATCAAATATGTTAAATTAAAACAATACTATTTTATTTATGTTTATATACAATTAATGTCAGTCTGGTAGACGGCCATCGGCCAAACCCATAGACTTAAGTCAAATAAATAACATGTTATATATATTTTACCTATAATTTTTATAAGTCAATAAAACTAAACTAACTAAACTAACTAAAGATGGGATACAGTTGAGGTATTCCTAGTACAACGTTGGAGGTTTTTCTCTTTCTTTGATTTAGTATCATGTTAGATACTATGGTTTAGTTGAGGAGTTATAATAGGCAAGCAAAGATTTTGCTTTTTCAGTTAAGGGGCTGCCTACAATATTAATGAGTCGTGGGGACTCTTAGGTCAATAGACAGCCAAGGTCTATAGTAGGAGAGTTGGTTCTTGCTTTCGTTTTGGGTGGGTTAAGAGACCAGGGGGATTATTTGAACACCATCAATCCTCCCTCCCCTCATAGTTAGACACATCATCCTCCACTTTCTGCACAACATCGTGGTAGCAGAGTGGAAGGAAGGTATCAGGTGCCATTGCAACCACCAACATCTATGGTTTGCCTGTTTACAAAATGCTTACGTGTTGCGTTCTACGGGGTGATATGACAATTCAACCGCGATTTCTTTCTTTCGGTCTACGTTCACTCTCTACATTTGTTATGAGGTGCATCCATGATCCAATCTTCCTTTACATTCAATTCGTATTAGTCTTTTCTTTGGGGACTATGAGGGCCATCAAGCATTTCAACATTTTTATTCGAATTCGCACATCTTGAATTCAACGGTCGGCAGTGGAAAATAAGAGGTAACACCGGTTGTGTAGATCCCGGAGCAAGTGCCCGCGGCCTGGCTGAGCTATTCGTGGCTAAGGGTACTGCCGGCCACCGCGACGGTCGATCTCAACCACGACCCTACGGTGTCGCATGCCGTTCTGGTTAGTTATTCTCAACAAATAGTTAATTAGAATGGGGGCGTTGCCGGCATAGGGTTGCTTCCATCCCATTGGCACAGAAACAGATGATTGTAACTAGATTTACAGGTGCGAGCTGGAGTAGAATCTCTGGGAGTTTTATTTGAGAACTGTTGCGATAGCATTTCAGGTCTAGATCCAATCATGGGGGATATAAGTAGGGTCCTTGGTTTTCAGGTGTAAACTACGGTTTATAAGAGCTATGAGAGGAACATCTAATACTTGAAGCGGATAGGCGTGAACATGCCGTCGGATACCCTCTAGGCTGTTCTACGGGACTTTGTAGTCAGTACCTATGGTGGGCTGGTGGATGGTTCTCGCTTATGTGATGGGGATGGATAGGAAATTTTGAAGAATGGGAAGAATAGTAGGAAGAGCAGGAGGCCGTGTTAGCGACGTGTAAGTATTTCTAAACAAGTGGTGCTAGATACACCGATACACGGACGGAGGACGATGGAGATGTTGATCCTTGGTATAGGAGTCAAGGATATAGGAATGCTTGTCTCTTCCTGCTTCCTCTTCGGCCTGTGTTATTGGTGGGCATTGGTTTGGACCTTGGGTATCCATAGGATATTTGGGTGTAGATGCTGATGACTATTGACAGTTGCAGGTGGTGTATAGATTCTTCTATTAATTTCTATATTTTTACGTTACATTGGCGCCCAACGTGGGGCCCGAAATAGTTAACAAAGATAAGATTATAATCGACGAAGGTTAGGTCGATTCAGAGTAGCGTGGAAAAAGTTAGGAATTTTTGAAAATTTTTAGAAATTTTGTTTAGTTTGAAATTTTCCAGTTTTCGATTTGAAGTCAGTTGTTAGATGATCATGGTCTTAGACAGAGGAATACGATCGGGGTTAAAAGCGTAGGCACTATTTTGTCCAGTGATTTGGTGAAAATGTTCCTGAGTCAGTCTGTTGCATTAGGTCTACCTTCGTTCCCTCTACCTCTTGTCACTCGAGAATATCTTCGATCTCTGTCCGGATTGAGCAGTAATTTTTGCTTTGTCGTCAGTAGCTGAGGTGTTGATATGTCCAGAAAGTGATGTCTGAGATATCAGGTCGTAGGAAAGTAGAAAGAGCAGGTCTTCTGACCGGTGGTTGGTGCTTTTTGCCCGACGCACGTCAGCTGCAGAAGCTGGTCACTCGCTCTACTACGACCCAATGTGATTCAATTGCATTTCAACTTGTTCCTTTTAATTGTTATATTACCCAGGTTGTATTTGAAGTTTATAGTCATCTTTGATAGATATTAGGAAATGACGATACGCGTTGAGACATGAAGCGCTAACCGGTAATTGGTGTTTAAAACCCGATGTAGGTCAGCAGTAGCGTAATGTCGCCTGCACATATCTGAACAACTTTTCATTAAGAGGAGATTGTCCTTTCACTTACAGTAGAACGCCGTAAGTTTATCAAGTCTGCACACACTAACAGTTTTATTTTGATATTTTTTTTGTTTTTTTTTTGAGTCGGTTAAATTGCAAAACCGAAAAGTACACACCTTGTTCCTAAGAAGGGAAGGTTACCCTTTCCCGAATCTTTTATGAAAAAAAAACCAGATTACGTATTTAAGTATATATTGCAAAGATCTCGATTCTTGGATCTTGTCTTTAGACTATTTAATTTCCTACGAAGGGCTCAAACTCAAAACGTTGGCGGTTACGCCGTCGTTTGCCTCTATAAGCGCGAACGCTATATAATAGAGCGAGTAGAGAATAGAATAGGTTACTCCAATCTAAGCGAGTTGCTCTTTAAAATGGAATAACCTTTTTAGTCAAAAACTACAAGGCAAGAAAAGTAAGTTTCATAAATCGAGCGAGTTGCTCTTAGAAATAATAAAACGTACTGGTTGGCGATTGAAGATAGACAACATTTATTTTGGATTTTCATCCCTCTTTTATACAAAATTTGTCTTTAGTTTCCATTCAAATTTTGTTTCGATTTCCACGGCCTCCGATAATTGAAGTCCAATCACCTCGCACCTTGAACTATCATATCGCCATATCAGCATTATAATTTACTGCCTAAACATTCAAATGTATCTCATATAATTTTGTCAACGAGGGCCATGCCGTAACATGAACCCTTAATATTTTCGTTCGTTGTTTGTCGCTTGCATTCGGTCATTCGCTTCATAGTATGGCATGCACATGAAAGTATCTTATGTATCTAAGGCAATGCACTTGAAGAATATTTCTATGAATGCTTATCTTATTATATGAATGGGCGACGTATAATTATGGATACAAATGAAATAGTTTAGGTTGCTATGACGTAGCAAGCAAGGGGAGATATGGCGCCAGGCGTGTGCTGTGAGGTTTCAATTATCGGAGCTCGGGACGATAAATGATCACTGGTGCGATCCCTTCACACCACCCTCCTGGGGGAAAAAGATGAAATCTCGTAGCGCGAGGTTTCCTCTTTTTGTGTCATTGTACATTTTTGGGATCAGTTAAAAATTCTTTTTTTTTTTTTTAATTTTGTTGAATGGAATTACATTGTTTGGGTTTTACAATAATGTTCTTTTTTTGGAAATTTAAAGATTTTAATTACATAATGATTATTGTTTTTTTTTTTCACTCTTACAGTTTAAACGTTCTTTTTTTTTTTTATTTTTATTTTTTTTTTTTTTTTTTTTTTACTAGAATTTATTTACATTTGGTATTAATTAGACTGAAGTTTTAAATTTTGTCTCTTCACTTAAAATTTCTATGTCAATATTTTCTATTTACATTTAACTTTAATTTTGTTTCTTGTCTAGTTTTACGTTACTTAAACTTTCTTTATTTCTTAAACTATTTCTATTTACACTTAATTTTGTTTCTTTTCTTAATTAATTATTATGTACTTTTTTTCAACATTTATAATATATAAAATTAATAACTAAATGTATATTATTTATGTGTTTTATGAATCTAAAGTTAATCAACTATATGTAGTTATATTTAAATTTAAATTATACTTATTATATTTTTTTTTTGAATTTACTTTAATTTTTAATTAATTATTTATTTGTTTATTACTTAATTATGTTCGCTATATGTATTTATCTATTAAGAATTTACTTAACTATATGCATGCGAGGGCTCTCTCCCTCCCTTTTTTTTTTTTTTTTTTTTTTTAAAAAACTAATCTAATGCAAATAAGCATTGTTTTAGTATGTAAATGTAAAATTTCTTTAAACGATTTTTGTGGACCGTTACTTTTTTCCCTTCGTACTTTATATCGCAGTTTACACCATCTTCGGCCAATACTTCGTATGGTCCAATGAAAATAGGATCCAATTTTTTTCTATTTTCATTTCTTAATAGGACCAGGCTTCCTGTTTCGAAACTAATTGGTTTACTCTTAGCTTTTCTATCGTATTCATCTTTTCTTGTATTCTTCTTTTCTAACAGCACATCTCTTGTATCTCTATGAGCAATTTGTAGTTTTTCTCTTAGTTCAATTACATAATCTTCATAATTGTATCTGGGGTCCACTTGTTTTGTTAAATTTGAAGGTAATGTACATTGTCGTCCGAATACCAACTCAAATGGAGAATACCCTGTTTCCGTATGTACTGCGGTGTTATAGGAAAACACATAGTATGGTAACCATGTACACCAGTCTGTGTGTTTTTCGGATACGTAACTTCTAAGGTATGCTCCTAGGACTTTATGGGAGTTTTCTAATGCTCCTATGCTTTCGTGATGGTATGCTGTAGATTGCATTTGTTCAATTTTTAGTAGTTTGCACATATCCTTAAAAACTTTGTTGATAAATTCTGTGCCTTGATCAGAGGCTATTGTCTTTGGAACTCCATATCTCAGAATAAAGCATTCTACTAGTCCTCTAGCTACTGTGCTAGCTTCTTTGTTCTCGATTGGGATTGCTTCCGTAAATTTCGTCAGTTCATCTTGTAACGTCAGTATGTACCTGTATCCATTGACTGATTCGTCCAAGGGACCTACTAGGTCCAAATAAATTTTATCAAAACTTGCCTCAGCAGTTGACGTTATTTCCATAGGCTGTTTTTTGGGTGATATATATTTGTTTTTCTGACAAATTGGGCAATGTTTTACATATGTAGCTATGTCATTTTGCATTCCAGTCCAGAAATATTTTTGTTTAATCGTTTTAAGCATGCGGTTTATTCCTGCATGTCCACTTGTTGGTAATACGTGGTAATCATTGAGCAATATTTTCTTTTTGTGAGGATCGGTAATTTCTATATATTTATTTATGAGGTGCACCTTTACTTTACTATTTTTAAACATATCTCCTAAGATTTTTTGTAACTCATGAATTTTACATTCTCGACGGCCGTCTGTGAGTTTTTTAATTTCTTCTTTTGTAATATATAATTTATTTATTGATAATAGTCCGCAGATTTTATGCACGTCCCTCGACAACAAATCGCAAAATGATGTCGATCGGGCGGTAGTGCTTTCCTTGGGCTTTCTTAGGAGTATACAATTCATCTCTGGGATGTATGCCAACACTTTGTTTGGTCCCAGGATCATATTTATATCTTTTCTATATTCATCATCCTCGAAACTGTTACATATTTTTAGCTCAATTATTTTATGCCCATGTTCTGGTGGTTTAAGCAATTCAGTGATAATACGATTATTTTCTTCCGTTTCCGTTTCTGTTTTTTCGATTTCTTGAACCATTTTCTCTGCCTTTGATTGTGACCTTGTGACTACGCATATTTGGAGTTGTTTAAGGTTGTCTGAATCTAACTTTATTCTACTTAGGGCATCAGCTGTGCAATTATCTTTTCCGGGTGTATATTCAACAGAGAAGTTATATTCTTCTAGTAGTAACCTGAATTTGGTTAGTCTACTAGAAGGTTCTTTTAAGGAAAACAGGTATACTAGAGGTCTATGATCAGTTATTATTTTAAATTTTCTGCCAAAGAGGTATGGTCGAAAATGTTTTACGGCCCATACTATTGCTAGCAACTCCTTTTCAATTGTACTATAATTCTTTTCGGCTTTATTGAGAGTTTTGCTAGCATAAGCGATAGGCTTTTCATCGAAATTTGAAAGTATAGCCCCTAAGGCAAAGCCTGAGGCGTCTGTACGTAAAACGAATTCGTTTTCGAAATTCGGGAACTGTAAAATTTGGGGGCTAGTAAGGATTGTTTTTAAGAGTTGGAAAGATTTTTCACAGTTTTGGTCAAAATTGAAGTCTACATTTTTTCTAAGTAATCTATTGAGAGGTATGGCTATTGTAGCAAAGTTGGGTATAAATTTGCGGTAATAGTTTGCGAATGCTACGAATCTTCTTACTTCGTCAGCATTCGTGGGAGTGGGATAATTATGCATAGCAGCTGATTTTTCAGGGTCTGGGTGTAGTCCCTGGTTGGAAATAACATGTCCTAGATAAAGAACTTCTTTTCTCAGAAAAGCACATTTACCAGGATGAATTTTTAAATTTACTTCCCTAAGTCGATTAAACACATCGATCAAATTCTTGTTGTGATCGGTAAGGCTTTTGCCAAAAACTATTAGGTCATCTAGGTAGACAAAGCAGCGTGAGTAAGTGAGTCCAGCCATAGCTATGGACATCATTCTCGAAAATTTGCTGGGAGAGATTTTAAGTCCCATCGGAAGTCGTTTTAATTGAAAATGGCCGTCTTCCGTGGAAAATGCTGTCATAGGTCTACTTTTTGGTTCAAGTTCCATTTGGTAATAACCTTGGCTTAAATCAATGCATGAAAAATACATTGCTCCTCCTACCATATCGTAGATGTCACTTATGTTGGTCAATGGGAGTTTATCGTCTTCTATTCGTTCATTGACGTTTCGGTAATCTATTACCATGCGGAACTTCTGTAGGCCAGTAATAGGATCCTTTTTCTTTGGTACAATAAGAATCGGAGAGTTCCATGCAGAGACAGATGGTTCTATTATATCGTTTTCAATCATTTTGTCTATTTCTGTTTTTATGTCTTGCTTTTGTGTATGCGGAAGTCGGTAAGGTTTGGTATATTTGGGTGTAGCTCCTTCTTTTAGTGTAATTTCCGCTTGTCCTACATGACTAAATGTAAGCTTATCACCTTCTAGGTGGAAAATATCGTGATATTTGGTAACTATAGCCTTTATTTCGGCTTTTTCTTCGCTATTTAGGGTTTCGAAATTTATTTCACTCAATATTTTCTTAACTCTGGTAGGTGATACTGTGGGTTTGAATTTTTCTGGTGATACTAGATCATATTCTGAGGCGGGTAGTGATTGTGGTTCCGCCCATTTGAGGTTAACACATGTTTCGCGGGTGTTTAAAATTTTAATTGGAATTTTCCCTTCTTTGGCCTGTGATATTGATCCGGCCATGTAGACACCCTTACACAACTCTTGGGGATGGAATATTCTAGGGTCAGTATATTGTGTATCTAACCAGTAGGTTGCTTCGCATCTTGGAGAAACGGTTACTGTGATCAAGCTATGGTGTGACAATATTGGTATCGAAATTTGCCTGTAATTTATTTTCATTTTCAGAAGTAGGTTTTCAAGATCTATTACTGCACCAAATTCGGTTAAAAAATTTGCTCCAATAATTCCATCAACGGGTATCGGAAATGAATCAGGTACTACATGAAATTCATAAGGAAGGTCGTTACGTCCGAAGTGCAACGTGTTAATACATGTACCTTTGGATTTTAGGTCTCCAGATATACCTATGATGGTGGTGATATTTTGCTTGTCTATTGAAGTGCTTCCCTCGATTACAGAGCTTTTGACTACGCAGATAGATGCACCTGTATCTAGTAAGCATCGTACGGGTTTGCCATTATTAATTAATATTTGTACATAAATGCCGTTTTCTATCCCCGCTGTGTATATTGCGTTTGGTAGGGATTCTATAGGCTTCCCTCCGACGGGTCGGCAGTCCCCTCGGTGGGTTGTTCGTTTCCCAATGCCCTTAAGCTGGGGTAGTTTATTTGCTGTCCAGTTTCCCTGTTATAACGGGGTTGGTAATTCGGTTGACAGTTGTTGTGTGGTACATTGGTTCTAGTGGGTAAATTGGCTTGAGGTTGATGTCCTTGTTGGCTGTAATCCATTTGGTTACCTTGTCTATAGCTATTATTTTGACGGTTTTGGTATCCTGAGCGGTTATATGTATTAAATTGGTTATTTTGGGAGCCTGTTCTGTACTGGGTTCGGGGATTATTTTGGATATGTTGGGAACCCATTCTGTGATTATGGTTTGGGTTAAAGTTATAATTTTGGTAGCTTGGTTGGTAATTATTATTGGCATGTCTGTCGCCTCTGATTTCTCGACCTCTAGAGTTCGATCCTCTTGCTTGGTATCCTCTGAAGTTTTGTTGCCGTTCTCCGAAATATTTTAAGGTCGCCGGTTGGGTTGACCCTTGATCGATTTCTAGTAAATGCTGGGAAGCGGTTTTTAAAGTCGTGTGTCGTGCGCTGTCTAGTACCAGTTTAAGTCGATCGTTCACTCCTCGCTTTAGGAATGCTAGTCCTCTACGATCGTTAGCAGTGGTCAGGGTTGCTCTGGTTTCTTCACCGTGGCATGCGACTTCTAATTCAGTCATCCGATTAACTAGCGTTTCTATTTCGGTTATGAATTCTCGGGCAGGTCGGTTGCCTTGAGTCGCTCGGCTTAGTCGTGACTGAATTTGTTCGATGGTGTCTTTTGGACCGCATTTCTCGAGCAAGCTTTTCTTTAACTCAGTGAAGTCCTTGGGACTGGTGTTTCCCAGTTCAGTCAGTGCCTTTCCTTGTATTTTACATTTTAGCACGAATTTAATTAGGGTACCTTTGGCTGTAGTCGTTAGCGTGTCGTAATAGAATTCAATGCTGTTTAGGAAATCTCTTAGGCTCTCAGATCGGGTGTTCTCCTCAAATGACAGAGTGGGCAGCTTTTGAGCTGTACTGAAGCTGAATTCTTCACCACTCATCGTGTCTGTTTTAGATAATATTTGGGATTTTTGCTTTTCTTCTTTGTGCTCTTCAAGGTCAGGAGACACGCTTCTTATGTTGCGGTTGACTATGTCCTCAGAATCGTTCTTATATCTGTTGGCTTCGGTGGCGAGTCGTTTCAATGCGATGCGTTCCAACTCAGATATTCTATTTTGGTCAACTTCTTCAAAAAGATTCGAGAAAGCTTCGAAAAGATTACCAATTTGCTGAAGTTTTTCTTCTGCTTTAATGGGAGTCCTAGTACGATTCGGCGCTTTTTTAAGGTTGACGTAAATTTGGTTAAGTTGGCCCAAGACTAGTTCTAGCTTGGCAAAACTCATTGGTCTTTTGGACTATAGAAAAAAAATGAAACCCAAATTTGTGGGAGAGAGAGCCGTTAGCAACGAAGAAGAAAAAATCTTTTTTTTTTTATGAGTCGTTCGAGTATTTTTTTGTTTTTTTTTTTTTTATTTAATTACAAAACATTATATATAATATATTTTTTTTTTTTTTGATATAAATTGAAAATTATTAAAAATTTTTTTTTTTTTTATAAAACATACAGAACAAAAAAAAATGGCCAATAAGGTTTTATACCTTGGCGTTTCGTTTTTCCAAGTGCTCTACCACGTCCGAGATGAGCTTCCTTCGGAAGTGTTGTAGCCCCAGATATATTAGACCCACTAATACGGCGGTTATAAACATTAACCCCAGTATGATCGCGGTGTGGTCGGGTTGGCTCTGTCCTAAGTTGGCGGCGTTAAGGATTTGGGGGCCGGTGTTAATCACTTCCGATTTACTTTCTTTGCTCCCCATGCCGGGCTAGGCGGTTCGTGATGTTGTTGAAGAAACTACAACTTTTTTAGGTTAATCATCACCATGTAATGTCTATAACTGTCTCAGCGATGTAGCTGGCAGCTAAGTCCAGAGCTTCTTGTTGCGCTCCTGGCAAGATCGCCATGCAAAGATCTCGATTCTTGGATCTTGTCTTTAGACTATTTAATTTCCTACGAAGGGCTCAAACTCAAAACGTTGGCGGTTACGCCGTCGTTTGCCTCTATAAGCGCGAACGCTATATAATAGAGCGAGTAGAGAATAGAATAGGTTACTCCAATCTAAGCGAGTTGCTCTTTAAAATGGAATAACCTTTTTAGTCAAAAACTACAAGGCAAGAAAAGTAAGTTTCATAAATCGAGCGAGTTGCTCTTAGAAATAATAAAACGTACTGGTTGGCAATTGAAGATAGACAACATTTATTTTGGATTTTCATCCCTCTTTTATACAAAATTTGTCTTTAGTTTCCATTCAAATTTTGTTTCGATTTCCACGGCCTCCGATAATTGAAGTCCAATCACCTCGCACCTTGAACTATCATATCGCCATATCAGCATTATAATTTACTGCCTAAACATTCAAATGTATCTCATATAATTTTGTCAACGAGGGCCATGCCGTAACATGAACCCTTAATATTTTCGTTCGTTGTTTGTCGCTTGCATTCGGTCATTCGCTTCATAGTATGGCATGCACATGAAAGTATCTTATGTATCTAAGGCAATGCACTTGAAGAATATTTCTATGAATGCTTATCTTATTATATGAATGGGCGACGTATAATTATGGATACAAATGAAATAGTTTAGGTTGCTATGACGTAGCAAGCAAGGGGAGATATGGCGCCAGGCGTGTGCTGTGAGGTTTCAATTATCGGAGCTCGGGACGATAAATGATCACTGGTGCGATCCCTTCACAATATTTTTGAGATATAATCCAGTTTAAGTATCTTTTGAGTTTTAGATGGTTGGAAAACGAGACAGTTTCCAAGGCATCTAGTATTTTCGAGTATTCCGTCAATCAAGTTGAGACGTAACCTCTTGATTGATGTGTAGTTTGGGATAGAGCCCGCATTATAGTAGAATAAGAATTTGGGATAGAGCCCGCATTTAAGTATTTTTTGGGATAGAGCCCACCATTATCGAGTATAGTTTAGATTACAGATGTTTAGATAATTAAGCATCTAGTTAAGAGTAGAATTTTGTTCGCTTATCGATATCCAGTTTTGAATTCTTGGATTAGGATTAACGTACATTATAAAGATATATTAAGTATATACCTATCGGAATATTCAGTTAAATTTTAGGAGTCCTTGAAAATATTTTGAAGTAACATTTTCGAGAGGCGAAATACATTTACACTTACCATAGTTATTAAGTACCTTACAAATTACATTTTTTTTGATTTGAATCACTTGATTGAACAAATATCCGTTAGAGAATACTGCTCACGGAATATTTAGAATTTTTTTTCCTACCAAATTTTTGACTTACCTCCTTTATTGTTGTATTCAAACCGCGATAACAATATCCGTTGGAAGCAATTGCTCACGGTATATTTGAAATTTTCCAAACTTTTGACCTACCTTTTCTTTTTATTATTATTGTTATATTACTTGAGTAGTATCCGTTCGAGGAAATTCTCACGGACTACAAAGATTATCCTGTTGAACTTTTGAACTACTCGACTGTTACTGTCCGTCCGTGAATGAGCAACTTAGGTCGCAGAAGAGCTACTAGAAGTTCTTACCTTACAAAGTACAAAGACTTCGTAGTCATGGCTCCAGGGGCACCAAAATCTAAACCCGGCCGTGGCCAAACTGATATCGTTGAGAATCACTCCGATGACGAAGGCAGTCAAGACGAGAATCAAGTAGAAGACAATACTGTTGATAGAAGTGTCATAGTAGATGATGATGAAGTGGCGAGAGCCGAGGAGGAACTCCGTAAAGATGCAGCTGATCATTCAGCGTATATTCAGCAAGTAGTCTCAGCCACCATCGACTTGCATAGGGTCAACGATAGACAGTTTATGGCAGAGGAGTTAGCTAGAAGTCATGCATTACTAATTGATCAAGTTGCACAGCTACTCCAGAAACGTACTGTTAAAGCCACTCAGCTTGTTGCTCCCCCTATAAGACCATCAGCCCCTCCTATTGCTACTTCGACACAAAAAGTTACGCGACAAGTTAATCTAGCCGACCCAGACACTACACGTGTCGTTAACCAAAATGTCCCTTCTGGACCAACCACGTCCAGAAATTTTCAGTCCGCGTATAGACCAAACAATGATAATGAGGCGAACAGGATTACACCAACTAGAGTGCCACCTTTGCCGGAAGTAAATCCAGCCCAAATGCCTCTAGGCTCGAATTTAGATGAATTCATGACGCGACTAAATGCGTTCAATTTCGACGATGAGTCCGCCGCACAGTGGTAAAAATGTACAATATAGGTGGACTTTTGGGCAAATTTTCAAGTCAACATATTGACTAACTGTACCTTGTACCGTTATTAGGAATGACTGAAAAATAAGGAACTGCAAAAAAATATCTGGTTTGAGACAATAGCACGTGTACGAACAGTGCATTCTCATAAAAGCAACAGGTAGTTAAACGTCCCTTCGCATAAAAGAGTAATTTTTACATATAGTGTGTATGACTTCTATTTTAAATTTAGTGTTTTTTTTTCTCAAAACATCTTAGAAAGGGTAAGTACAATTATATAAAAAAGCATTAGAGCTGATGGGGTTAAAATATATACCCCATTACACTTAGAAACTGGAATTGTTGAAACTTAACCTATAAACAAATGTTTGATAAGCAGCAACTTTTTTTTCCCACCTAGTTCCACTTTCTGGTTTTCACTATCTTGTAGTTTAACTTGTTCATCCCACGCAAAGTTTCAATTTATAACCATACGGAACCATACGATTGCACAAAATAAGGATTTCTCGAAAAATGTCCTTTCAGCGAAAAGAACTTTTTGAAGTCTGGGTGGAGCAAACCTCTCAAGAAAAGGACGCTGCTGTCCGACAATATGTAAGTGAACAATTAATTTTGAAAGGTTTAAACGATGAGCGTGAAAAAGAACTTTTGATGGGCAAAGTCGATACATTTTTACGAAAAATGCGAGAGAAATGGGTCACATGCCATTGGAGTCGGAAGAATTTCTTGACGAAATTTTCCAATTGGCTAAGTGGAAATGTGAGTCTCGACACAGAAATAGATTTCAATTCAAATGTCCCAAGTTACAGCGGCGAAAAGAGCATTAAACAATTCAACGAGCTAGGGGATAAACAAAAAAAGAGACGAATACAACATTTATTGGATAACTATTCACATGAAGAGCTCTCATATGCTACCTCGCTTAGCCTCTTTGCTGCAGGAAAGCGCAATGCTTCTGCTCTAGTCAAAGAGGTAACGGCAAATTCACCAGGGAGGGCAAACAAAATTAAAAATGCCTATTTGACTAACAAATCTTGTCCAAAACAATATACTCCAGAAGAAGCTCTTTCTTTATACATTCAAGGACGCTTCACAAAATTTTCCTACACCCTAATGCAAAAAGGAGCCAAAGATCGATTGTCACCTATTTATCCATCTTACCCAAAAATTTTGGATGCAAAAAAAAAATGTTATCCGATCGAAGATTTGATAAAAATAACAGAACTATCTGCGGAAGTTACGTTACAAGGTCTTCTGGACCATACAAGTCAACGTTTGGCATTGGCTTTAAAAGACGTTTTAACTAGTAACACTGGATCGGATTTGACATTATTTTGCAAATGGGGATGTGATGGCAGTTCTGGACATTCAATGTATAAGCAGAGATTTGAGGAAAGCATGCATCAGCAGAATAACGACGTGGAATACTATGACGACGAAGAAGAAATAGCGTATCCAGAGGAAGAAGTAAGTACAACTACCGACACCACACTGTATTCAATTTGTGTTGTACCACTCCAACTAAAAACCCGTGATGGAGACCAGCTTGTTTGGAACAATAACAAATCATCATCTCCACGGTTTTGTCGGCCAATAAAAATTGTCTTTCAAAACGAGACAGTTGAAGTAATAAAAAAAGAGATATCCGCAATGGATCTTCAAATTGCGAGTTTAGAGCCCACCATGATTAATACGGGAACCTCAAATTTTAGAATTTTTTATGACCTTAAAATGACAATGGTAGACGGAAAAACCATAAGTGCGTACACAGGCAAGTCGGTCCAAATGTGTAGCATATGCGGAGCTACTCCAAAAATAATGAATGATCTTCCGTCAATTTATAGTCGACCTAAGGATACAAGTCAATACGATTTTGGAGTATCGTCTCTGCATGCTTATATAAGATGCCTTGAATTGTGCCTTAATATTTCATATCGGTTGTCTATATGTAAATGGCGTATTTTAAAGAAAGATCAAAACCACCAAACAATTTACAAAAACACTAAAAAAAAGGTTCAAACGCAGATACGAGAAAAAACTGGATTGCTGGTTGATGTGGTAAAACAAGGATTCGGCTCAACCAATGATGGCAACACTGCAGCTCGTTTTTTTCAAAACTATACCCTTACCGCATCAATAACAGGAATTAATGAAGACTTACTTAAACGATTTAACAACATTCTTCAGGTAACAAATAAAAAAAAAAAAACTTTAAAATATATTTTTACTGATCTCAAATGTACAGCTTCCATCATGTACATGTAAGATCAATAAAAAACTGTTTTTAAGTTGTCCACACTGTATTTATTTATTAAAAAGGAAGCACTCATAACCTTGGACCAAATTTATGGACATTCTTTAGGCTATTTCCAGTGGATTTTCAATAAATATCGAGCGCTTTTCGGCTTACACAAGAGAGACTGCTGAGTTATACGTACATTTATATCCCTGGTATCCAATGCCAGCAAGCGTACATAAACTGTTGATTCATTCTCATGAAGTTATTCAGTCTTGTTCCATGGCAATTGGGATGATGTCCGAAGAAGCGCTTGAAGCGAGAAATAAGGATTTGAGAAAATACAGGGAATACCACACCAGAAAATTCAACCGAAAATGTACCATGGAAGACTTATTTCACACCCTTCTCTATTCATCTGATCCCTACATTTCAACATTATCAAATAATAACAGTAGAGCTTTAATACATGCGACAAAAAACAGTGAAAGTTTCTCTGAAGATTTAATACTTCTCTTATCTGAGGCAGAAATAAAAACATAGCTACAGTTATTTTTCTCTGTCTAAAAAAAAATATTTCATTTTCTTATTTTTAAAAATATTTTTTTTTTTCTTTTTTGTATGATTGTTTTCTATAATAAGTTGTGTTTATAATTTAAATACAAAATTATCATGTTACAACCAAAAATTGCTTTTTTTAAATATAATTAGAAGCATCGCACCGTTAGTGAATGGTTGCCATTCTAATGCCTCGCTTCTATGTACATATTATTATCTGCAAAACATTCTTATGAATAACTTTCAGACATAATTCTCAGCATTGCAAACAATAATCGACGGTGTTTCAAGAGTTAAGGAGCTACGTGTGTGTGCCCAAAAGAGAATCAATTTGGGGTGTGAAAATAAAAAAATTCGGGCGAATTTTTTTATTTTCACACCCCAAATTGATTCTCTTTTGGGCAAATTTTTTTCCGCTCGCTTCGCTCGCTACCAATTATTATACCTGAACTCTGAAGTATGAATGTACATTATGTATATATGATGTATGAATGTTTGTGTACTTGTATCATGAGCGAAGTGCACAGTTATCAATTGTTTGTAGCCGCAAGCTGGTACAACACTAAAAATTCGCGCGAATTTTTTTATTTTCACACCCCAAATTGATTCTCTTTTGGGCAAATTTTTTTCCGCTCGCTTCGCTCGCTACCAATTATTATACCTGAACCCTGAAGTATGAATGTACATTATGTATATATGATGTATGAATGTTTGTGTACTTGTATCATGAGCGAAGTGCACAATTATCAATTGTTTGTAGCCGCAAGCCGGTACAACACTAAAAGTACCATCTAAAAGATAGTTCCTGCCCGAACCATTTTGCAAATTTTGAATCGCGGCTGCTATCGTCGGTGAAAGAAATATTGCATATGCAAAATTTTCTTTCGTTTTTGTTTTTGCAGTTTAAGAACAAGTTTTAAAGTGTCATTTGGCCATAATGGTCAAATGACACATTACCAAAGTGACAAATAGCCATATATCAAAATATGGTCATATGACACAATTTAAAAGTGTCATATGGCCATATTTTGAAATATGGCCACATGGCATATGGCCAAATGGCATGGCACCGTTGAATGGCGAGTCTTTCAATGACTTCCACCTGAACTCCAGGATGAGAGTTCCCAGACCTTAAAAGGAGCTCATTGAATTCATTAAAACAAATGTCCGTAGGCGTATGAGCGAACACCTGATTACCTACAGTCCGTCTAGCTTAAGACAGTTAGCTTATTATTGTTTAGCTATTGAGAAAGCTCAATCTCAATATGAGAATTCCCGTCCGAATTTTGTGCCCAACACACAACGTCCACCTGCAAGGCGATTCGTCAACGAAATCGTAGAGGAGCCTTGTCAGGATCTAGTGGTGGCATTGCCCACCACCAATATCGAAGCAATTCAGAGGGATCAAAAGTTGCAGAAATGCTGGAATTGCCAAGTCCTTGGCCACAGTTTCCGTGATTGCGCCAAACCGATAGACAAAGTCTTTTGCTTCCGTTGTGGATTGGCGGATGCCTACAGCCCGACTTGTCCGAAGTTTTTAGCGGGAAACGAGAGGAGGAACAACCCATCAACCGGGGGGTTCGCTCCGATTAAACACACCCGGAGTTCAAGTGTCCAAGCCGAAAAAGCCTCTTGAACTTCCAAAGATCACTATTTTAAAACCGAACAAAGTTAGTATTGAATTACCGAACGATAATAATAATGATTGTAGAACAATCCCTGTTTTGAATGTAGAACACAAACCAGACACAAATTTGAATTTAGTTAATAATGTAACAGAACCATTATATCGTTAGCCTTTTCATGAAAGGCTACGCAATTACAACGGAGTGCGTAGGAGGATAGTCACTTTTCCAGAATTGTCGAAACGGATTCGACGAACAAGGGAGCGCTTCCATCGGAAGCGGACTACTTATCGTAACATAGCGTCGGCAACATTAGGCCGAGAATCGAATGACCCACGTCCGTACGTGACGGTCGGTGTATTCGGAGATAGTTTCTTAGGTCTACTCGATTCAGGGGCCAGCATTAGTTGCTTAGGCACCGAGATACTCCCCTATTTGAAAGGCAAAAACGTTGTGATAAGGAAGGTAGAGACTACTGTGTCCACGGCCGATGGACACAAGCAATCCATAGTAGGAGTGATCACTACGGCGATCCAATACAAAAATGTGACAAAGGATATAGATCTGTATATCGTGCCATCCTTAAGCCAACGTCTATACCTAGGCGGCAACTTTTGGCAAAAATTCCAGATCGCACCAAATGTAATTGCAGGTCTTTCAGGAATTACGACCGGTGGGCCAGAGGAAAGACCCACAAACCAAATTAAGTTAAATGATGAAGAGTCTAAACGACTAGAAGCTGTTGTTTGTGGATTTCCTTCTTTCGCAGTCAGTGGACTCGGGAAAACGAATCTAGTGCAGCATTATATAGATAGTGATGCCGTACCTATTAAGCAAAGGTACTATCCCGTATCTCCGGCGATACAAACTCTTATGTATGCGGAGTTAGACCGTATGCTTTCGTTAGGAGTCATCGAGGAAAGTTCCAGCGCATGGAGTTCCCCAGTGGTGCTTGTACGCAAACCTGGTAAGAACCGGTTGTGTCTGGATTTTCGGAAGGTGAACTCCGTAACAAAGAAAGATGCTCGTCCGATTGCGCATATAGAGGGGCTGCTGGCACGTCTGACAGAGACACGTTATATTTCTAGCGCGGATCTGAAGGATGCGTTTTGGCAGATACCGCTGGAGCAAAGTTCGAGGGAGAAGACCGCTTTTACGGTGCCTGGCCGACCACTGTACCAATTTAAGGTCATGCCTTTCGGTCTATGTAATGCGGCACAAAGTTTGAGTTACCTGATGAGTAGCGTAATTCCGTCAGGATTACGAGATCAAGTATTTGTGTACTTAGACGATCTATTGGTTGTGTCAAAGGATTTCAACGAACACCTAGAGACTCTGGAGATAGTCGGAAAGTGTTTGACGAATGCAGGACTGACGATTAACGTCAAGAAGTCGAAGTTTTGTTTTGATGAGCTTCACTATCTCGGTTATAAAGTCGGTCAGGGTTGCTTGAAAGCTGATCCAGATAAGATCGCAGCTATTACTAGCTTCCGCTTACCAACCACAACTCGCCAAGTCAGCCAATTTCTCGGTATGGCAGGTTGGCAACCTTGACTGAGACGCTGAAAAAGGGAAAAGTCTTCAAGCTAGGACCAAAAGCCATCGAAGCCTTCCTACAAATCAAGCAAGATTTGACTTCAGCGCCTGTACTAGTCAATCCGGACTTCTCCAAGGAATTCATCATTCTCTGCGACGCATCCGCGACTGGCATCGGATGTGTACTCTGTCAGCGGGATGAATCTGGGGCGGAGCAGCCAATTTACTACTTCTCCCGGAAACTGAATGCTGCACAGAGAAACTATTCGGTGACAGAGCGCGAGTGCTTAGCAGCTTTTGAAGGTATCCAGAAGTTTAGATCTTACGACCATTCCAGCCTGAAATGGCTGATGACCATGAAAGATCCAACCGGAAGATTAGCGAGGTGGAGTATGCGACTCCAAGGCTTCGATTTTGTGGTAGAGCATAGAAAGGGAACATTGAATGTCATGCCAGATGCTTTATCCAGAGCATATGAAGACGATGAGTTGACAGTGTCAGCTTTCCTTTCATGTCTCCCACAGATCGGAACCTCGGAGGTACTCCACATCGATCTTGAGGATCCGTCCTTTAAGTCTGAAGGTTATCTTGATATCGTCAGTCATATCAGGAAGGAACAGGAGCGGTTACCTGACCTCAAAGTGTCGGAAGGATACATATACAAACGCACTAAACATGCGGTTGGTAATCCCTTGGCCGACGATCTAACTTGGAAGTTGTGGGTCCCCTCAGAGATGACGGAGTCGTTGATCTCATTGGCTCACAATCCGCCGCGTGCTTCGCATGGTGGGGTGGTGAAGACGGTTTATAGGTTGAAAGATAGATTCTACTGGCCAGGTGTGTATACACAGGTCAAACTGTACGTAGACCGGTGTGAAACGTGCAAGACCAGTAAGGCAGCTAACATGACGTTAAGAGCTAAGATGGGAAACAGTTTCGAGGTGGATAGGCCGTTTCAACATCTATGTTAGAGATATTGAAAACCCTATGTCCCTATGTGCTTTCAATGACTGCACATAAGAGAGGAAGATATGCTCTTTGTTTCCTTTCTTGTAGCTGCGGCAGCGTACGTGACAAGAAGGGGGCGAATTGAAAAAATATGCGGATCTGTGTGTGCTGAGAGGAGTCAGTCACTTTTTTCCAGCCGTCGCGAAAACTGCGCCACAGACTCGCGAGCTATTTTTGAAAAGATTAGCTATTAAATAAATAATATCGGAAGTGACCTAATATCAAAAGTGGGATATACCCATTCGCCTCCAGATCGTTTTTTTTCAGTTTGGGTGCGTCGTGTTGTGACGTCGTCGGTTGCAAGAAAAAAAAAAAAAAAGTTGTTTTTTCGATGAACCTTGTAGAGAAAACAATAATAGTGGTATTGTGGGGCGTTGGTGTCGTGCTTCGTTTGTCAGGGTGGAAAAATAAAATTGGAAAAGAAGAAAATAATATACCACAAATTTGTCGCTTAAATTCTGTCGTGATTTGCCATTAACTGCGGTAAGTGCCGTTATATGCTGCGACGATTTTTGTAACGGTTCCGTTGCTGTTGCTAGTTAAAAAAAATTCTAAACGGAAAATAAGAGAAATACACAAACACAAAAAAAAGAAAATAATACAGAACACACAATTTGCCGCGATCTGTTTTCTGTATTAGTGGTGTGTGGTGTGTGTGAGCTGTGGCAGTGACCAGTGAATAAAAAGAATTAAAGGAAAGAGAGTACAAAAAAAAAAAGATCGAAAAGAAGGAATACAATTCGCCGCGATTTGTTTCTGTATTCTTGCCATACATCCGCAGGGAAAAATTTAAAGAAAAAAAAAAAAGAAAGAATATAGTGTGTGAGTAGTGTTTTGCTGTTGTCGTTGCGCTGAATGGCTGCAAGCCCGCAAGTTGTTGTTTTTATAGTAAACAAACAAAAGAAGACAAAAGGAGAGAAAAAAGGAAAAACAAAAATTGTTGTCGCTGTTGCTGCTGCCGCTGGTCGTTGATTCCTACGTCTTTAAAGAGAAAAAAAAAAGACAGTGGTGTGGTGAGTTCGTTCCAATTTGTATTTTTTTTATTGTATTTTATCACTAAAATGCCGGAAGAAAAAGAAATTGACGGAGGGCCGGCTAAAGAACCAGGACAATTAGTTATAACGGTCGATGCAATAAATCAGATTTTAAAAAATACTCAGCGTCAGGAAAAAGTCGACTCAGTAGGTTTTCCCTCTTTTGACCCAGATCACTCCAGGGTTGATATAACCAAATGGTGTGATGATATACAAAAGAGGGCGGATCGGGATAAGCTTTCAGACTATGACATTATCCCCAGAGTTAGGGCGGCTTTATTGGGAAGGGGTAAAACCTGGTATGACAAGCATGGCTACCAACTTTATGCTTGGGTTGATTTGTCGGCGTCATTAAAGCACACTTTTTCAAGCTCGTCCAATATTATAGACCTATTGAGAAGTGTTGCCAATATGGAAAGTGAAAGTTTTCCCTCTTATGCAGACTTCGTAATGGAAAAAGTGGCCCAGATCAACAGATTGTCCTTTGATTTGCCAGAGGAAACGATTTTAAGAATAATCATAGGTTGCATCTCTGACATAAGTCTACGTAATTCCCTTACCTTTGTCATGCCAAAATCAGTCCAGGGCCTAACCGAACATCTTTCTTCAATTCGTGAACGTCCACGAAAGTGGACGAAGAACAGAAACAAACCCCATTCCTAGTAAACGTCCTCGGTTTGATAACGATAGGCACTGTTACAATTGTGGCTTGACTGGCCATCTGAAGTCAAAGTGCCCAAAGTTTTCTGCCTCTGGTCCGTCTTCATCACAGCTGAAGGAACCAATCTTAAAGAAAGCAGCCGAAAACTGCTCATTTTGCAATAAACAAGGACATACTGAGGAATTTTGTTGGGCGAAAAAGAAAACAACAGATCGTAAAAATGTGGGTATTTTCGGCAAGGGGGAAGTACCTAAAAACACGTTAAAAATATCTATTGCGGGTAATTATTATCAATGTCTCTTAGACACCGGATCAGACTGTTCATGTTCACTAATCCGATCAGATGTTGTTGATGCGTTGCCTTTTGAAAACATCAAAGACCCCATATCGGTTAAGGGAATTGCAAAAGATTCAATACGGCTTGATTATAAAATCAACGTGAAGGCTTGTTTTGAATCAGTTGAAGTCCAAATATCCCTTTATGTTATTGACCCCATATACCTTCAGTGGGAGGTATTGGTTGGACGCGATGTTCTTGAAGATTCTTCGCTGGAGATACTCATTGATACAAACAGTACTAAGATTCAAAGAAAAATTACCAGTTGCCTTATAGTAAACAATGCTGACATTTCCGAGCAGGCAATATCCTCAGAAGAGCAGCTTAAGCTAGAACTGTTGCTTGGTGATTTTTCAAAATTCGTCATAAGTGGAATGCCGACGGAAGAAGTTAAAACTGGTGCACTGGAAATCCGTCTAACAAAAGACACTGTTATTAATTACCGACCTTATCGTATGGCCTTGGCAGAACGAAACATTGTAAAAGAAATGGTTACAGAGCTAAAAGCAAAGAATATTATCCGTGATAGTAGTTCAACATTTGCAAGCCCAATAATATTGGTTAAGAAGAAGAGCGGCCAACATAGACTCTGCGTTGACTTCAGAGCTTTAAACCGGATTACAGTCAAGGATAGCCCCCTTCCCCGTATTGATGATCAGCTCGACCAATTATCGGGGAATACATTTTTCACGTCGTTAGATATGGCTTCTGGTTTTTACCAAATCCCTATTGCAGACGGATCGATCGAAAAAACAGCCTTCGTCACCCCCGACGGACAATACGAGTATCTTCGAATGCCATTTGGGTTAGCTAATGCTCCCTCAGTTTTTCAACGCGCTATAAACAAAGCATTAGGAGGGTTAAAAGATACAGTGGCGTTGGTCTATTTGGATGACGTATTAGTGCCTTCAAAAACAGTAACCGAGGGTATCAAACGATTGGAATTGGTTCTAAAAGCACTAACGGTAAATGGGTTCTCTTTAAACGTCAAAAAATGCAAATTCCTTCAAACACATTTGGAATACCTGGGACGGGAAGTCTCTGCCGATGGTATAAGACCTGGAAAGGCTAAAATCGATTCTCTTCAAAATGCTTCTAGCCCGTCAAACGTAAAAGAGGTCAGACAGTTCATGGGTTTAGTGAATTATTTTCGGAAGTTCATTCTAGAACTGGCAGCAAAATTAAGTTTGAGTGGACTTCTGAATGCGAAGAAGCGAGGAACTACATCATAAATCAGCTGACTAAAAGACCTTTACTCGTGATTTTCAATCTGGAACTTCCGACTGAATTGCATACAGATGCAAGCTCTATAGGGTATGGTGCTATCCTGTTCCAGCGGATTAATGGTACTCTTCATGTGGTTGCGTATTATAGCCAAGCTACCAAACCATATGAGTCCAAGTATCATAGCTACGAGCTGGAGACGCTTGCAGTGCTAAACGCAATCAAACAGTTTCGTACATATTTACTAGGTATACACTTCACACTCGTCACTGATTGTAATGCTCTGAAAGCCACAAAAGAGAAAAGGGACTTGCTACCAAGAGTTGCTAGGTGGTGGATATACCTGCAAGATTTCGATTTTCAGGTTGTTTACAGGAAAGGAAACTGCATGCAACATGTCGACTATCTAAGCCGAAACCCACCTATAAAAAACTGTTTTCATCTCAACAGTCTTGCTGGAAACTGGCTGGAGGTCGAGCAATCACTAGATTCAGAAGTTACCGACATCATCAACAAACTGAACGAGAAAGATGAGCAGACAGTCGCAGATTACGTAATCCAAAACAATTTATTGCACCGTAAAACGAAAGATGGAGACAGGTTGTTTGTTCCTCGGCACTGTCGACTGGCCCTTATGAGACGTTACCACGAGGATAACTGCCATATTGGGTGGGATAAAACTCTGACTAAAATACGTTTTCACTTTTGGATGCCAAAAATGTCGAGGAATGTCAGGAAGTTTTTTCAAGCATGTCTTATTTGCTTAGTTGCGAAAAGGCCGTCGGGAAGGAAACAATGTGAACTTCATCCTATCGAAAAAAACCGATTCCTTTTCATACCATCCACGCTGACTGCATGGGACCATTTCACGAAGAAAAAGAGGAAGAAAGTCGATATCTCTTGATCATAGTCGATGCGTTTACCAAATTTGTGCTATTGCTGCCCTGCAAAACACTTAAAGCAGCCGAAACCGTGAGCCACTTAAATAACTTTATTACACTTTTTGGAACTCCATCTAAAATTATTACTGATAAAGGGACGAATTTTACCAGTCAGGAATTTCGGAAAATCTGCAATTTGTATGGGATAGAACATCAAACCATTGCACCTGGAGCAAGTCGAGCCAATGGACAGGTGGAAAGATATGTGGATACAGTAGCAAATTTGATGAGGACCAATTTGGATCTCAATATGGACTGGACCAGTTTCGTTGGTCGTGTGCAGCTAGCATTGAACACCACAAAAAATAAAACTACCGGATTGTCACCATTAAAGATACTCACCGGTGTCGAGGGCAGAACTCCGGAAATTAGCGCTTTACTCAAAGATCTTGATATTGAACCGCTTTATGAGGACGTTGAACAAGTACGCGCTTTGGCGGATGAACGTATCAAGGAGAATGCTACTAAAATGAAAAAAAGTTTTGATAAAGGAAAATGCACTCCGACTCGGTTAGAAATCGGTTCAAAGGTAGTCTACAAAAGTCCGCAGATTCGTAAATCTAAACTTGAGGTGCATTTTCGTGGACCTTATGAAGTCGTTGGGATACTCAAGAACGATCGTTATAAACTAAAGAGGAGGGGAGGCAGAGCCGTTATAATAGCTGCCAGAGAGGCTATTCGTCTAATTGACGAGGGAAATTATGTTGATGCGCATATAACAGAAGGTTAGTATGTACTGTATATAGAACAAAAGATAAGTATCATAAACAAGCTAAAGATTGCCTCTGAATTATGATTCTGGTATTTTCATTAAGTTTGCAAAAGATAAGTATCGTAAACAAGCTAAAGATTGCCTCTGAATTATGATTCTGGTAATTTCATTAAGTTTGCAAGAGATAAGTATCGTAAACAAGCTAAAGATTGCCTCTGAATTATGATTCTGGTATTTTCATTAAGTTTGCAAAAGATAAGTTTCATAAACAAGCTAAAGATTGCCTCTGAATTATGATGTTCAAATATTATAACTTACAATTGACAAGTACAGTATAATTATTGTAGTTATAGAGTCTTACAGCGATTAATTTTGGTGTGTCAAAACAAAATTGACCTAGTCTTTGTTTACTGTGTTTACAGGTTCCGAGGATAGGCGAGATGAATTCATAGCCTGACGGAAGAATATTGATGGTCACAAGATGAAGATGTTTGAAGCTAGAAGATTCTTTTTTTTGTATGTTATTTTTATAATCAAACCAACAGTATTACCAGTTTCTTGAATAAAATTGTTTTCATGGTTAAGAGTATGTTTTATTTCATCGAGAGCGATGAATAAGCAGGAAGGCCGTGTTAGAGATATTGAAAACCCTATGTCCCTATGTGCTTTCAATGACTGCACATAAGAGAGGAAGATATGCTCTTTGTTTCCTTTCTTGTAGCTGCGGCAGCGTACGTGACAAGAAGGGGGCGAATTGAAAAAATATGCGGATCTGTGTGTGCTGAGAGGATTCAGTCACTTTTTTCCAGCCATCACGAAAACTGCGCCACAGACTCGCGAGCTATTTTTGAAAAGATTAGCTATTAAATAAATAATATCGGAAGTGACCTAATAGTGAGCTATTTTTGAAAAGATTAGCTATTAAATAAATAATATCGGAAGTGACCTAATATCTATATGTTAACTTTCTCGGGCCGTACCCAAGATCGAGATCCGGAAATGCTCACTTCGTCATTGTGTTAGATCAACTAACGAAATTTGTCTTCATCAAACCACTACTCAAGGCTACAGCCGCGAGCGTGGTCAAGTTTCTGAAAGACGAAGTGTTTCTGATACACGGAGTACCAGAGAGCATTCTCTCTGATAACGGTACACAATTTGTTGGGAAGGAGTTCCGAAAACTCATGGATGTTTTTGGGGTCAAACACTACCGAACGGCAGTGTATGCTCCCCAGTCAAATGCGAGCGAACGAGTAAATCGTTCAATTCTTGCGGCCATCCGGTCGTATGTCAACCCTCGACAAACAGATTGGGACGCCCACCTGTCTTCGATCAGCAGTGCCTTACGCACGACGGTGCATTCAACCCTCTCGATGTCCCCATATGAAGCCTTATTCGGACAGCGAATCATAGAGCACGGGGCAGATTATCGCCTTCTGAGAGAGTTGAATGGGCTGAACTGTTCAGAGATAGATTGGCTCCCCATAGTTGCTAAGATGAACATCATCCATTCTTATTTAAAACAAGCATTAATAAAAACCCATGAAGCCTACGAGAAGAATTACAACCTTCGGAGTAGGAATATAACGTTCCAGGTAGGAGATGAAATCTATGCAAGAAATCATGTCTTGAGTGACGCGTCAAAAATTCTGAGCGCGAAATTATGTCCGAAATTTGTCAAAGTTCGTGTAAGTCAAGTAATCGGAAACAATCTATATGAAGTTGAAGACCGGCGAGGTCACAAGTCGACATGTCATACTAAAGACTTGAAAAGATAGTACCCTTGAATTACAAAAATATTCCAGACTTGAACAATTATTTTAATATTTCGATCTTTCGAAATATTAAACATTTTTACCAGACTTTACATGCGAATACTTGTGGTACTTAATATCCTGCTATTAACTATAACGTATGCCCGGCTCTCAGCTGTGCATGAGACTCTTGGGTTGTAAAATTTTCTTTTATTATTATTTTTTTTTGATATTCTCAGATACCCTTTAAGAGTACTCAAACGTCATCAGGCAATACGCCTTATATATTATTTTTTTTTGTTTTGTCTTCGACCGACTAGACGCAAAAGAGTCGCAGTGTCTTTACGATACGAAAAGTGGGAGAATCCCCAAACCAGAGAGTTATTTTGCGAGAAGTTCTCCTTTTTCTTGGAAATTCGACTAAATGGACTTAGTCGAAATTCCAAGTTTTGTAGTGAAAACTTTCTCGCCAGTCATTGGCATTGAGTAAGTGCCACTGCTGCCATCTACCAGCGAGACTTCAGTATTACTCGCGACATGCTGAACGCATTCTATAAGTTCCAATGACAGATAGTTCCACAAAAAGGAATCCATCTTGTATATTCGGATTCCACTTCCAAGTCGGAATCCACACATTTACCCAGGCAAAATCAGTTTACAGAATGTTCACGTTCCAATGAGTAATGGAAGAGTGCCTCCCTTCACACAAAAAAATAAACCGGGCACACACTCGCTCGATTTGTACTCGGCTCACACCCAAAAATTTTCTTTTAGTGTTCAGACTTCTTCGAGTATTAATACGGAGTTACCAGTGACACAGAGAATGTCAAACACAATGATTAGTGACAAATAGCCGTCAGGTAACATTTTGGGGAAAAATAGTCGATGCGGCCGAGTAATTTTTCCACACTTGTTAACTTGAATTTAAGTATTGTGATTACACGCAGTACTCAATAATTCATTGCGTCACGTCAAAACACGCGAAACCTAGACAAAATGACACCTGAGAATTAGACAGATCTAGTAAGTCATGGCATAATAGTAAAGTCCTTGTCGCGATTATTAATAACCTGTAGGGACGAATCCTGACCCATTATTGTCCTTACGAAGTATTTTCATCACCAGAGACAGTGAGTGAAGTGATGACAGTTAAGGTGGTTAACCTAGAAGAAAAGAAGACATTCCTGATATCACATGTGTCACTAATGCATTCCCCTTGTTTATCATCTGACAGATGTCAAAACAGAGTAAATCGCTATTTTCGGTGTTACATCCTCAATTTCTATAAGGAAACGGGTCAAGTCACATTCTTAACGACGATGTTATTGACACAACGACATACTGGTGCTTTCCCTTTTCTTTTGTCGTTCTGACAGAAACGTTCTTGACGTAATTTTATGACATTCACTATGACCAATAACCCACGACAAAGTAGTCGAAAAGCACCTAACTTCGACACCAAGTGTCACCAGAACCTTATAATGGCCAACCTCATCCAAATATTGTGTCTAACATTATTTCTTTTGCGAATTTACTACTCGCACGTAAAAATTGTACAGTGAGCATTCCCCTTTAATGCCTCCTTTGAAAAGCCATCTATCGCGTCAACAAACAACTAGAACAAATATGGGAAAGAGAAAATGAGCCTGGCGTTGGCCAACTGGAAAGTGACGATGTCTGCCAGAAACTTAGATGTGGAATCCATTTCATTCTGAAGAAACACATCAACGAGGAAAGATACCATTACAGGACACAAGTTTTATTTCATGCAGCTGAGCTACGCCATTTATATTTTTTTATCACCTTTTGGAGGAGCAATCTTCTAATTGCCAAGGCAATTAAAAAGATTGGACATACAAATCTTATTAACATAGGATTAAAGGTAAGAGTTCATATATATAATGTTTTACGAAGCAATATACACAATTTGACTCGGAAAACTTGAAAGCCTTTCACGCCACATGCCAGACACTCTACATATGTGAATTTCTTTGTCAGTAGGATCATTAAAACCCCCGTCTGGATGCCCAGGAATGTTTTTCCCAGCCCAGTAGAAGGAGCAGGCGAGGCTGCGTATGACACACTTTGGTGCAAGTTGGTGTATCTTAAGTATTCCAAGGGAATTTTCCTTTTTTTTATCTCTTCGGGAGGTCGGATATAACTTACACACACCTGGCATTTACAGGGTGTTGAACGGACACGGTTCAATTCAGTTACTTGGTGGACGCCTATGCGAGCGACGCATCGACGTTGATCCGAACGTTGGCTCGTCGACGGTCGCAACCACATTCTTCTCTGGCGCCCGTCCATCCTAATATTTTTTTGATGGAGACAGAAATTCCTCAATTTCCTAATTGGAACGCCCTGCTGGCGCAACAATAGGAGCATATATATCACAACGGGACGTCTAGGCGAGTGATACTCACTGATGCCGGTCCTTTATCAACGCAGATTCCATCAAAAGGCGCTACAGCGTATCCATGCAGTACATCGTTTCATCTTGGAAGTATATTTGGACGCCTAGGCGAGTGTAAATTCACTGATGCCGGTCCTTATTCAACAAATATATATCCTGAATCATATCAACTTTTCAACGCGGGACAAAACACCACCGCAGCAATATATCTGGACGCCTGTGCGTGTGAACAATTCACAGATGCCGGTCAATATCAACATCTAAAAATTCCATCATTAACACAACGTGGGATTAGTTATCATCAACAGCGGGTTCCAGATCCTGAATAATTAGTAGTAGTAGTAGTAAAATGTTTTTTTTTTATTTTCAACTTAATATTTTTATAAATTTTTGAATTTAACTTGAAAGACAGTTATGTTGAAAGATTTAAAAAACTTACGACAATGACATAAAGAGTCGTCTGTCGGGTAAGTGAAAAGATACAAATAATTTTACATTTAAGTACATTTATAAAAAAAGATACAATTTTTGATTTTAGATAAATTTAAAGAGAAATCCTAAATTTTAAAGTTTTAAAGTGATGTGTACACGTTCATAGTTCAAACTATTTTCAAATCAAATAAACTCTGTTAAGATTTGTTTTCTATAGCTTATAGCCACGTAAATATAACTCGAGAGTCTGTTCCAATCAGCCCTGCAATTGCCGTTAAGGACAGCAATAATTTCAGCTTCATTTAGAGTTGCCTTTTCAAAATGTCTTATCCTGAATTCTCTTAGTACGGGACACCTGCCTAGGAAATGTTGTATATCTTCTTCTTCTCTCATGTTGCACAGGCTACATAATGTTAATGCGTTGCCTCCACGCCTATTTCCGTTGAGTATGATAAGATCGCATCTAGCTTTGAAAATCCATGATATTTTGTAAGGCTCCAAGTCATCTGTTATGTATTGCGGTCCTATTGAATAATCCAACATCTTAAAAATTCGTGTGCTGCTTCCCCTCGCTCTCTGCTCTGCTTCTTGATTTGCATGCGATTTCAGTTGATCAAGAATTTGTGAGTTATTGACAATCCAATCTCTTTCATTTGTCAAGTTCGCATCCCAGTGCAAGCCGAACCTGTTTCCGATCATATTAATCTCCTTGACCCAAAAAAGTTGTTTTGCTAAGAGGATTTTGGTAAGTTGCTTAGGTAGTCTCGTGTCACTGTATTCAAATATAGTCTTTTGTACATATCTAAGGTGTAAGTCCAGTGTGTAGTAGTGCCCGTCTTCAGCTGCGGTTTCAATCGGTAATGCATAGTTTGGAGTGCATGATGGTAATTTTAAAACTCTTTTCAGAAAGTATCGTTGTAGCTTATCCACTTCATCAAAAGTTCCAAAACCCCAGACTTGTGCACTATAAGTTTGAATAGCTCTGCATACTGCCAAAAAGAGTTTCCATTTTGAACTGAGGTTTATATTCTGCTTGCTCAAAAAACAATGCCATGTCGCGTTAATACTGTTCTTTGCTGCTGCATTTCTTTTCTCTACATGCTTGAAAAAGTTCATCTTTGGAGTGAGCAGAACACCAAGATATGTGTATTGAGGTACTATCCGAATTTCTTCTCCGTTGAAAATCCACTTTTCCCTATTTGATAGCCTGCCACCATTTCGGAAGACCATAATTTCCGATTTTGAGAGATTCACTTCGAGATTCCAATTGGCACAGTACTCTTCAAAACGTTCTATCATGCGTTGCAAAACCTCGACATCCTCTGCTAAGATCACCATGTCGTCAGCATACAGCAACAACCTTATATTTAAACTGTCGATATTAAGACCTCCTTCAATAATCGAATGTAGATCATTTATATATAAAGCAAAAAGTAAAGGTGATAAAAGGCATCCTTGTTTCAACCCATATAGTGTTTCGAAGTACTCCGATAACTCCCTTCCTGTCCACACTGCTGATTGAGTATCAGAGTATATGCACTCTAGCAGGTTTACAAATTTGGTTGACTCTCCCATTTCACGTAACTTGAGTATTAATAGTTGTCTGGAGATTTTATCAAAAGCCGCCTTTAAGTCCACGAAAAAAGCATAGACTTTCTTTTTTTCAGCCAGCTTAATGTGTACAATCGACGCCAAGTTATAGATATTATCCACTGTAGAATATTTCTTTCTAAAGCCAGCCTGATATTCTGTTAATATATTATTGTGTTCCACCCAATTATACAACCTTTCATTAAGGACTCCCATCATGATTTTTGCTATACAATTCATGAACGAAATTCCCCTGTAATTGCTTGGATCATATGGGTCGCCCTTTTTGAAAATTGGAAAAATCACGGATTTAGTGAAAGTTTCTTCTACCCAGCATTCTTCTAATATTTTGCTGTATGTCGTTGCGAGTTGTTCCAAAAAAGTATCTGTAGCATTTATTATGAACTCATATGGAATCCTATCTTCTCCTGGCGCCTTATTGAGCTTAACGTTTCTCAGCATATTCCTTATTTCACCAACACAAAATGGCATATCTAATGTTGAGTCCTCGACGTAGTTCGCTACATAAAGTGTGCTGCTCATTTCTTGAATTGGATTTAGAAGGTCTCTTAAATATGTTTGAAATTCCAAAGCAGTTATGTCAGCCATCACATGTTGGTCTTGGTTTTTTATCTCCTTGGCTAGGCGCCACCAGTCTCTGCTGTCTCGAACTGTATTAATTTTTAATTCTATTTGTTGTTGGTATAATTTTTTGCTTTTTTTACAAACATTTTTATAGTCTTGTTGAGATTTCAAATAGCATAGTTTAGTCTCTTGACTTTTTGTTTTGCGAAATGTATTGAGGGATTTGAAAGCTTTTCTTCGTGCGAATTCACATTCGGAATTGTACCACTTGTTTTTCGGGTTGAACGTTTTTGAATTGTTGTTTTGAAGGGGTGCAGACAACTTTATTATGTTGGTTAAGTCTGCTAAATCGATTGTTTCTTTTTCGATCTTGACTTGCTGAAGATTTAAATTTAGATTTATTTGGTAGTCTGCTTTTTTGGTCTCATTCCATTTGAGTTTCGGCAATAGATTGTTGGGGCAAGTTCCGCTATCAGTGTTGTTTTTCTGAAAGCTCAATTTTATTGGTAAGTGATCCGACCATATCGCATTTTCTACATTAAACCGTTCAACAAACATCAGCATATCCTGTGACACCGCACAAATTTCTTTCACCGATTCTCCTATATTACTAACGTAAGTTAGATTCCCTTCTTCGTCTCCTTTTGTTCTGCCATTAAGAATAATGAGCCCGTTGTCGTTGCAGAACTCCAAAAACTCCTTCCCTTTTGTATTAATAGTGATATCTTTAGAACGGCGTATTTCGAGTCCAGCAGTAAATCTTGATTTATAAAAATCCTCGATATCTTGCTGTAAATTACCCATTCTAACATTCATATCACCCATAACTATGAGATTTTCAAAAGTATTTTCATTAAGAAAGGATTTAACTGCCTCGAGATCGTTTTGCCAGTTTGCCGTTCTTAGGTACATTGGTAAAAGAGTTAAAACTTTGCCATCAATTTTTATATTAATTATGTCAACGCTTTCGCCGCTTATAAATATATTTGTATAGTGAATAATTATATTTGTATAGTGTTATCAATAGAAAAAGATCGTTACATCAAAAGGTGCTACGGTACCATATCACAGGTAACCATTTGTATTTTATTTGTGTTGTGAATTGTGTGGGAGCATTAAGCTCAGAACCACCTATCCATTGTATATTGACGCAACCAGAGCAAGAATAATTTTTTTTATTCGTACCGAAGAATTTATATGTATGCACGAACTGTGTATAGATATAAAGGGTATTTTATAATAACTCAAATTGTTGACCTTTATGTTGTTGTGGGTGTTATGCTTACAACAGATCCCTGATGCCTGATAACTTTGCTTCTCTTTTTTTTTTTTTTTTATACCCTATTCCATAGAATGGGTATATTTTATTTGGTGTGGAGTTTGTAACATAGAGAAATAATACCGTTAGGTATAGAAAAGTATATATATTCTGACTCAGAATCAAAAGCCTAGTCGATTTAGCCATGTCCGTCCGTCCGTCCGTCCGTCCGTCCGTCCGTATGTATACTCTCTAGAGGTCGCAATTTTTGAGCTAGAAAGCTGAAATTTGGTATATATAATCTTTGGTTCCAGAGTAAGGCTAAGTTTTTGAACCGGCAATATCCGCCCACAAACACGCCCACAATCGCCATTTTTGTTGAAGAACCTCAATTTGGTAAAATTAAATTATGTTTTTTGTACAGTTACGATAAAAGCATTCCGCTAAAATTTTGCACACGTAAGCTCAAGGTAAATTTTCTTCCAATTAAATAAAAATATTTTAGTTTAGGCGTGGCTGACGCCCATTTTTCATAAAAAACCATCAATATTGTTTGTATAAAATAACAATGGTTATATTAATGCGAAAAACATTAAATTTTGTGGGTATTACTTGCCCATAAACATCTTGTGTATGAAATCAAAAAATTTGATTTTGTGCGTGGCTGACCGCCCAGTTTTCACTAGAAACTATTAAAAAATTGTTTTTGTAAATAAACCGTATTTATAATGATTCCGCAAGCCAAAATTTTGCGTCTCTTAAAAGAAACTAAAAAGTTTGTGTAGGAAAAGAAATTTTTGAATTTTGGGTGTGGCTTACGCCCACTTTTCATGAAAGAACGAAAAACGTAGTCTCAAATATTTAAGGTACTTCCAATATTCAATTTAAACCTTTTTCCTTCCGTTCGTTATTTGAGATATATGTCTCTTCATTTTCTTGTGTAAATTTTTTCAATACGCCCACTTTTGAAGGCGGGATTTTGATAAAATACCTTTGTTCAGGTAAGATTCTTTAAAAGCTTTTCGATTAAGCTGTAGTTTTACACATATGCCTAAATACTGATCAAAGCTCAGTAAGTGCTTCAAATTTTTAAGACACGCCCACTTTTAAGGGGCGTTTCCGTCAAAAATCGTATAATGCATTAATTTTTTAACGTTTTTTAACTATCGGTCGCAGTTTTGAAATAAAAAAATGAACACTTAGATTTATATTTCTTTGTTACGTAGTAGAGTGTGGTTCAAGAATTGTTAAAAACACCCATAAACGCTATTTCCATTCAAAATCTAATTTTTAAAAATTTAAGTTTTCCCTTGTTTTGTTCAAATCGATCTGCAAGAATAAAATTGAATGTCACTGAGCTCATACTAATTGCCTTGGCAATAAAAAGTCTTAACTTTGGGCGTGGCACACGCTTTTTTTTTTATTGTGCCAGCACTAATTGAACATCACACCACACAAAATTAATGTTATTGAATTTTTTTCTGTCTGCTAAAAAAGAATTTTGTTTCTGAAACTGAAATATCGGCTGGCTGCGGCCTGCGGGAGGCAGACGCATACACATACAAAAATATAGGGAATAGGGTATCCAACAGTTCGCTGCAAACGTACTGTAGCTCTCGCTTATGTTTTTGATTAAATTCAATCAGGTCGTTTTCGTGTTTCGTGTCTTTAAGAACAAATTTTAAAAATCATTACAAGATTAGCGACTTTTCCTTACCTATAGTTTTGTTTATACTTGATTCGACGAATCGGTTTTAGTCGACGTTTAGAAGCGTACCGCCGCGGTAATCAAAACTTCGTTAGGTTTGCATATATCAATGATATTTCAATTTTTAACTTACGGTTTCAATTTTGCGCTTTTCTTTGAAGGAAAGAGATCACTTTCGATCTTCATTTAACAATCGAACTATAATACAACTATATAAATTGCGCTTGATACAGATTATTTGTACTATAAGATTTATAACTATAACGTAGTTTTTAAGTTTTTTCCTAGATCTTTGAGTAATAATTTTTCAGATCGTCAAGATCATTTGAATAATTTTCTTTTAATAAGAACGTAAAGTAAAACTTATATATTATATATTTTGAGATAAAATTCACTTTTGAATACAAAGAATTTCGATCAATTAAAAGAGATTAAAGTAGATTAAGTTAAAATTTCTTTCTTCTGTTAGATAATAAGAACTTTTATTAAGAAATTACTGATAATTTTGTGGTTATAACGTTTCAAGGAAACTTCGCATTTGAGTTGATTTATTTTTACTAGAGATTTCTTGAAAGGATTTACAGATATTTGCTATGGCAGTGTAAGTTATTTATAGGGAGAGTGGTATAATCCACTCCATATCTTCGGACATAACAAGGTGGTGTAAAGATGGGATACAGTTGAGGTATTCCTAGTTCAACGTTGGAGGTTTTTCTCTTTCTTTGATTTAGTATCATGTTAGATACTATGGTTTAGTTGAGGAGTTATAATAGGCAAGCAAAGATTTTGCTTGCTTTTTCAGTTAAGGGGCTGCCTACAATATTAATGAGTCATGGGGACTCTTAGGTCAATAGACAGCCAAGGTCGATAGTAGGAGAGTTGGTTCTTGCTTTCGTTTTGGGTGGGTTAAGAGACCAGGGGGATTATTTGAACACCTTCAATCCTCCCTCCCCTCATAGTTAGACACCTCATCCTCCATTTTCTGCACAACATCGTGGTAGCAGAGTGGAAGGAAGGTATCAGGTGCCATTGCAACCACCAACATCTATGGTTTTCCTGTTTACAAAATGCTTACGTGTTGCGTTCTACGGGGTGATATGACAATTCAACCGCGATTTCTTTCTTTCGGTCTACGTTCACTCTCTACATTTGTTATGAGGTGCATCCATGATCCAATCTTCCTTTACATTCAATTCGTATTAGTCTTTTCTTTGGGGACTATGAGGGCCATCAAGCATTTCAACATTTTTATTCGAATTCGCACATCTTGAATTCAACGGTCGGCAGTGGAAAATAAGAGGTAACACCGGTTGTGTAGATCCCGGAGCAAGTGCCCGCGGCCTGGCTGAGCTATTCGTGGCTAAGGGTACTGCCGGCCACCGCGACGGTCGATCTCAACCACGACCCTACGTTGTCGCATGCCGTTCTGGTTAGTTATTCTCAACAAATAGTTAATTAGAATGGGGGCGTTGCCGGCATAGGGTTGCTTCCATCCCATTGGCACAGAAACAGATGATTGTAACTAGATTTATAGGTGCGAGCTGGAGTAGAATCTCTGGGAGTTTTATTCGAGAACTGTTGCGATAGCATTTCAGGCCGAGATCCAATCATGGGGGATATAAGTAGGGTCCTTGGTTTTCAGGTGTAAACTACGGTTTATAAGAGCTATGAGAGGAACATCTAATACTTGTAGCGGATAGGCGTGAACATGCCGTCGGATACCCTCTAGGCTGTTCTACGGGACTTTGTAGTCAGTACCTATGGTGGGCTGGTGGATGGTTTTCGCTTCTGTGATGGGGATGGATAGGAAATTTTGAAGAATGGGAAGAGGAGTAGGAAGAGCAGGAGGCCGTGTTAGCGACGTGTAAGTATTTCTAAACAAGGGGTGCTAGATAAACCGATACACGGACGGAGGACGATGGAGATGTTGATCCTTGGTATAGGAGTCAAGGATATAGGGGTGCTTGTCTCTTCCTGCTTCCTCTTCGGCCTGTGTTATTGGTGGGCATTGGTTTGGACCTTGGGTATCCATAGGATATTTGGGTGTAGATGCTGATGACTATTGACAGTTGCAGGTGGTTTATAGATTCTTCTATTAATTTCTATATTTTTACGTTACAATGGGGTCTTCGCTTACTGTACGAATTGTGGCAACGATGTTGGTGTTATACAGCAAAGATTCATTTAAATCTGCAAATGTTTTTATTCTATTACGTATCATATTCTTAAAATCTGTGCTAACGGATGATGGAACCTTAATGTCCTCTACTTTCATAAAGTTCACATTGTCGCATTTATGCAACAGAATAGTTTCCAACCCTGAATTGAAGCGAATTAAATTTTGTTTTAAGCAAATTGTGGCATAAACTTCAGTTAATAGGTCAAGACCAATAATTCCGTCAAATGTTGACAGGTTGGGTAAAATAAAAAAAAGTGCTATTTGTCCTTAAAATATTTATAAAACATTTGAGTTCGATATTTAAAACCATGTATTGATTTTACTAAAAAAGGTTTGTCTACTGGCACTTAACTTTTTATCTCTCTTAATGGCCTAATGTAATTTTTCGAGGCACCTGTGTCAATTAAAAACTTTACTAACCTCCCTCCTACTGTTTTTGAATAAACGGTAGTTGGGAGTTTCCCCTAAAAAAGAAAGAAATAGTCACAAAGGATTTGCTTAACGTTTTCTTGAGCTGCTCTATGCACTCGGTTGTGTTCGGTAACTATGATTTCTTTCTGTTCATTCGGGTCGAATATATCTAACACAAATTTATTAGTATGCCAAAACTTAGTTGATTTAAAAAAAATCGACTAAATTGTGCTGAATAAAAGCTAGAACTGGCAGGTCGCAATGCATTACGTTGACGACATCTATTTTAATCACGTTTTTTAAAGTATTTATCAATGTATTCCTTTCTGCAAAATTAATGAAATGTCTAGATTTTTTACCAAATATTATAAATATACGGGTTGAAGCGATTGGGGCTTCCTCTGTAACTATTTGATTTCTGAAGCAATTTAAAGGTTTATCAGTGGTTTCGATTACATAAGTCAAGGATAATTCGCTGTGAATTGTGGCGGCATCAGAAAACGCCTCATTCTCCAATGCATGAATATTTTGTCGCAAAAGTGCGTCAGCGACATAATTCTCCTTTCCTGGCTTGTAAAATATTTGAGCATTATGCTCGTCTACAAAAGCCTTCCAGCGCTTAATTTTCGCATTTGTGTTTTTATCTGAAACCGAAAACGAAAGAGGTTGATGGTCCGTAAAAATGTTTAGAGTTTTCACTCCATAGAGATAATTACGTAGATTTTTTAATGACCACACTATGGCCAACAGTTCTCTTTCATTTGTTGCAAATTGCAACTCTTTATCTTTGCGTGTTCTTGATATCATTGTTATAGGCTTTCCATTTTGTGATAAAACCGCTCCAAGACCATGTGACGAAGCGTCCGTCGTAAGATCGAAAGGCTTCGTGTAGTCTGGATAAAGCAATGTGACGTCTTCTGACGCTAAAATCTCTTTTAACTTATTAAACGCTTGGAGTTCTTTTCCTCTTAATTCTTTTTTTTTTGATTGATTACCACTTATTTTGCCATTCTCACCCTTTAATAAATTAGTAAGTGACTTAGCTTTTGATACGAAATCTTTTATAAAGCATCTATAGTAACTAGCTAGACCTAGAAATGATCTTATTTCAAAGAGTGTAGAAGGTTGTGAGTAATTTTTAATCGCCTCCACTTTAGCAGGGCAATTTTGTATACCGTCCTTTGACACAATAAAGCCTAGGTACTTTACATCCGTCTTAAAAAAGTTTGATTTTTCTCGTGAAACCCTCATGTTCACTTCATACAATTTTTTTAAAACAGAATCAATATCTTTGACATGTTCGTTCTCAGTTTCTGAGAAAACAATTACGTCATCGCGTAAACATAGCAATTTTTCCAATTTGTTCACGAAGGACGTCATCTATAGCCCGCTGGAAAATACTGGGCGCGTTTTTTAACCCAAACGGAAGGCGACAAAATTCATATTTTCCGCCGTTAACGGAAAAGACAGTTTTTCCCGATCCCGTTCCGCTAATTCAATTTGGTGAAACCCTGATTTTAAGTCTAGGGTTGTAAAAAATCGTGCCTTGCCTAAATTTGACAAAATCGTTGCAATATTTGGGATAGGATACTTATCGTCTATGGTTTTTTGGTTGAGCTTCCGAAAGTCCATTACTAAACGTTTCTTTTTGTTGCCCAAATCATCTGTTCCCTTTTTATCAACTACCCAAATGGGATTGTTGTAAGGTGACCTTGACGGTATAACAATGCCGTTCTTCAGAAGATCCTTAATTTCATTATTTACGAAATCTGTCACACCCATAGGATATGGGTAAAACTTTGAGTAAATGGGGTCTTCGCTTACTGTACGAATTTTGGCAACGATGTTGGTGTTATACGGCAAAGATTCATTTGAATCTGCAAATGTTTTTATTCTATTACGTATCATATTCTTAAAATCTGTGCTAACGGATGATGGAACCTTAATGTCCTCTACTTTCGTAAAGTTCACATTGTCGCATTTATGCAACAGAATAGTTTCCAACCCTGAATTGAAGCGAATTAAATTTTGTTTTAAGCAAATTGTGGCATTTACTTCAGTTAATAGGTTAAGACCAATAATTCCGTCAAATGTTGACAGGTTGGGTAAAATAAAAAAAAGTGCTATTTGTCCCTAAAATATTTATAAAACATTTGAGTTCGATATTGTCAAAACCATGTATTGATTTTACTAAAAAAGGTTTGTCTACTGGCACTAAACTTTTTTTCTCTCTTAATGGCCTAATGTAATTTTTCGAGGCACCTGTGTCAATTCAAAACTTTACTAACCTCCCTCCTACTGTTTTTGAATAAACGGTAGTTGGGAGTTTCCCCTAAAAAATTTACGTAATCAAAATCCTCAGCTTCCACTTCATCGGCCTGTAACGCAGCTGTGGCTTCATAGTCACCTTCATTATTCCGTGGAGGATTTTCTTGTAAGTAATTTACTCTTTGGCGACGCTGTCCCGATTGTCTTTGGGAGCTACTTGGCCTTTTATTCCGTTGTTCTTGGCCTTGATCATAGGTATCGTTACTATTTTTTTGTTGATAGCTATTAAATTGCCGTAAACGTGATGATGTTGGATCAACATCCATTTTTTCACAACTGCTGGGGACTTTAGAACTGTTAAGTTCCAATTCATAACTCTGCCTTTTGTTAAAATATGGGTTTTTGCCCTGCTTATTAATTTGGCTGCTATAATTAAGGTTATTACTGTCGCCGCAAACAAATACCTTTCATTGTTTGCTTCAACTTCTTGAGCCAAAGCCAAAGCAGTAGGCATATCAGACGGACGCGGACGGGCCGAAAACAGAACATCACTCAAGGGTTTTTTTAACCCAGATATGAAAACCCTAAGGGCGTCTCTTCTGTATTTTTCGTTAAAAGCAATGGCTAATGCACGTCATATGACATATTGGTTTTGTTTGTTAGGAGGGTAAGTTTCTTTTCAATTTCGTTTCATCATAATATTCTAGAACGGTAAGGTTTCCTTGCCGCAATGTACTGAGCTCTTGCTCAATTAAATAAATCGGACGTACATCAGCGTACGTAAAATCTAACCTAGCTATAATAGCTTTAAAATTTAAAACTGTATTAAATGAAGCCAGAACAGCTTCGGCTGGGCCTCTTATTTTATTTCTTATTATTCCAACAGCCTGGTAATGTCTAGAACTACCATCGTATTTTGCGAAAACCTTGTAAGCGGAGTGAACCGCTTGACGCCAAGAGACATAAAATCTACTCTTTGTACTTGAAGGGCACCACTGACTGCGGATTCTAATAATACTTTTAAATCTGTAGCATTTATTTTTTTTTCTATTGTTTCTCCTATTCGTAAGTAATTAAACTTTTCTAATAGCGTTTCAATAAGTTCAGGTTCACTCATTAACCGTTAAGAATATAACTATGCAGTTTAACTAATTTCAGTATTATTAAAAAAAAAAATCAATAGAAGCACTCAAAAAAAAAATTTAAAAAAACAACATTTGCAAGCTTTACAAATAAAAATATTCAAAGTACAAACAAATTCTTACATTCTTACGTAAAAGAAAATAATTCTTAGTGATCGTGATTGATGAATACAGATGATTTTTGTTCAGTTGTTTGATTCCGGTTGATATTGTTTAAATTTTCAAAAGATTCTTCCACGTTGGGCGCCAGTAACAGGATTCGTTAGAATTCAGATATTAACTTTATTTTATTATTTTATTGAGACTCGTTAAAAGACTAAAGAAAGAAAACATCAACTTAAAACTACGAGTATTAACCCTCAATGCATTGGATAACTTGCAGCTTGTGCAAGATATCGCATTTCTCCCTTCCCGTGCGTCGTCGGTTCTTGACACTTATCTGCTTCGTTTATAGAAGCAACCGTGTCAGCATGATTTGTTGTTGACGACGATGTGTGGCTTGGCGGATGTTTAAGCGATTAAGCGATCGTGTTAACTTATACAATGGTTTTTACTTTACTTTTAATGGAAGGAAAGCATTTTCGTATCGTTCTTTAAGCACTTGTTTCAACTCATTACGTGTCAACATTATTTCTAAAATTTAGTTTTCGTCTGCCTCTATCTCTTTCGAATTTTCATAAAAAACATACGTCGCTGAACGGACAAATTATAAAAATGTTTCACTTAAATCCATTTGAAAATAAAATGCACGACTGAGTCGCACGTACTTGCTCTGTTGGTGCAATAGTACGATGAAAACAAACTTTTCGATCAATAAGAACAATTCATTTTTGAAAAATTTGGTAAAAACCAAAAAAATTTGGCTAAAACTGGAAAACTCGATATATGGGAGCTTACGTTAAGAAACCTTTAATATTTAAAATAAGACGTTATCTTTTGGGTGTTACAAATGATACAAATGTCCACTTATGGCCAAATTAATAATACTGTTAAAAGCAATTTCCGCTATTATCATGTATAGCAAAAAACTAAAAATGCAGTTTTGTTTGAAGTATTCTATGTATGTTACATAAAAAGTTTCATAAAAATCAGGGCAGCCTTTTTTGAGTAAATTAGAAAAAATGAAAAAAATGGCCAAAATCTAGTGGCTCTTTGTATTGGAGCCACCATTTAAAAAAGAGAAAATTAAAAAAAATCAATGCCATCTGATAGGAAGCTGTAAGGAACTATACCAAACAAAGTTTGAGTGAATTCGATGCAACCGTTGACAACTTATAGCCATTTGAAAAAAAGCCGTTAATAGCAGATCTCCGTTATTTGCATTTTTAGCCAAAAACTAAAAACGCAGTTCTGTTCAAAACACTAAAATAATATAACACACAAAGTTTAATCAAAATCGTTAGAGCCATTTTCGAGAAAAGTAGAAAAAACCAAAAAAAGTTGGCTTAAACTCAACGGCTCGTTGTATGGAAGCCACCGTTTAGAAAGGCTTCAGTGAAAAATTTACTAAACCATCCTATAGAACACTATGAAAAACTATGTCAAACGAAATTTGAGTCAATTCAATCAAGCCGTTGTGAACTTATGGCTATTTGAAAAAAAGCCGTTAAAACCTGATTTTCGTTACGACCATTTGAGCCAAAAAAAAAAACGCAGTTTTGTTAGAAATGCTTAAAGTAAGCTAAATTATAAATTTAATCAAAATCGTTAGAGCCGTTTTCGAGAAAATCCAAATTGAAAAAAACCGTTACTTGAAAGGTACCAGTTTGAGCCGGGCTAAAACAAAATAAAAAAAACCTCAGGAACCGTTTTTCTTCAAACTGCTATATACCAAGTTTGAAGAAAATCCGTCAAGCCGTTTAGGCTGTAGCATGACGTGAAAAAGCGCACATCCGCACATCCGCACAGACGCACAGACGCACAGACAGACCGACGGACGGTATGGCGAAAACCACTTTTTTGGGCTTCTCTATCAACGTAATGTCATGTTTGATTAAAACCTCGATTTTTTTTTTCTGCACGAAACCAATACTTGCCCTATAGAGCAAGTAAAAATTATGCAGTCTTTTTGGGCAGTTAGGAAGGTTAGCAAAATATAATTTTAATGCAGGAAACATCGCAAGCACTCGATTGACTGCGGGATATAATGAAAGCCACCGTGTACTTGAGTGCCTCAATAAATGTTTGTGTGTTGTTTCTACAAAATTCTTTTAAGGTTTCATTTCTTACAGTGTAGATGGAAAAGTGGTTAAATTTGTTTAATATGATTGATTCTACGTCAATATCGATACAATCTAGGCCAGCTTTCGAGGCATTATGCGTAATGTGAACTGGACACCCTATTCCAATAAGTTCTTTTCCTGTTTTGAGGTTTAATTTCTTAAAAATGTTGCACGTACCTTCTCTGCGAACTATACCAAAATTCGTGTTTGCATTGTCTGCCGAAAATGCTATACATTTTTCGAAAAAATTGTATTTAACTAAGCAATCGACAACGAAATTTGATGTGGTTTCAGATGCCTCGTTCGGTAAAACGTCAAGGTGTATGAGCTTTGTTTGGATACCATATGTTTTGGTAAAATATTGTATGAGAATGGGAAGCATTTAGACACAGGTATAAATTGAACCTGAGAAAGCGTATTAACTATTTGTTCTATACAAAAAAGGTGCAATACCAATATTGGCAATTGCTCTTATTTTGGTGTGGCCTGCTGTTATTTGCTTTACTATTGTAGAATCTCCAAAAATAGTTTTATAAACTTAAGTGAAACTGTCCGAGGATCGAAAACTAAAATTGTAATTCATAGTGTGAAATGCTAGAGTGCCTTCAGCAGGAGCAATTTTGTCTTTAAGTTGATTTGATTTTGAAGGAAAAAATTGCCGAAGGTTTTTAGAGGCGCTTCCAGATTTCAGCATAGACTGGTATTTTGAGTGCAAACAGTTTGCAACTCTTCTGTAAAACCACATTTTTCCTTTGACAACATATCCATGGATTTTCTATAAAAAAACAACAATTTATAAACTATTAACAACCTGAAACTCTTCTTAAATAAAAATTCAACTCATTTTTCAGAAAAAGAACGAATTTTGTTTTGTTTTTGTTAGCCGACAGCGACAAAAACGTTAACATTAGACAACCGGTGTCCACTGGCTGTCAGCTAAATTATGTATGTGTCGCAGTGTGATGTATATGAAATGCTACCTTTCAAGCAAATGGATCCGAATTCGATATACGCGCGGAGTCAAATTCACATAATAGACTCCGCGTACGGATCCAAATACGGAGCCGTAAAACGAAGTTTGTCGACTCCATTTAGTATATAAATTAGAATTCCCACGGACTCACTTCCCCAGAGAGAGAGAGAGAGAGAGAGAGAGAGAGAGAGAGAGAGAGAGAGAGAGAGAGAGAGAGAGAGAGAGAGAGAGAGAGAGAGAGAGAGAGAGAGAGAGAGAGAGAGAGAGAGAGAGAGAGAGAGAGAGAGAGAGAGAGAAAGCGAGCTTGCCCCGCTCAGCAAAATATGAACCCAAAACGTATTTGAAAAAAAAAAAAAAATTTAGTAGAAGCATTTAAAAACAAAATGAAGATAAAATTTGCTGCCAAGCTAGCAAACTGTGAAAAGTTCTACAAAAAATAAATACATCATTATGATACAATTGATGGATTCGTTGAAAAGCGCGGCAATTCACAGTTTTGGCAAGCGTGTGGGAAAAAATTATATTTTCTTCCAATTTATTTTTATAAAAAGCAACCTCAAATGTAAAAATTGCTTTAAGGCTATGCCTTATAAATTTTTCTAGTGAGTGGTCCGGCACCTTTTCCAATAAACGCTCCTACAAAAGAAAACAGTTGAATGGAAGAAAATTCTAAAAAAAAAAAATTATATTACCAATGCCTTCGAAGATCCACCATCATTGTGTATTTTATATTCAAAATCCGTGAGATCCTGTATAGTCTGGCATGGGATTTGCAAGAAATGGGTGTTTGAAAATGTACATCCTTTTTTCATTTTCTCCGTGTTTTTTTCCTCTAACAACGCAAACCAAAAACTAAAATGTTATATATAAACATCAGCATCAGCAAGCAGTGCATACATGAAATGCTCCTGCATCCTGCTTTCTCTCTCTCTCAAATAAAAAAAAACTCCGACTATCGAGTATCGACTCTCTTTCTTATAAATTGAGTATATTATACCGTAGAGGACCTAAAGGAGTGTGAAATCTTTCGAACGTATCACCCTCCGACACCCATTTTCCGTTTTTTTTTTATTATTTGAAATCGTGTCTGTGAATAAATGCAAAAACAACAATACAAAATCATATCATAATAGCTGAGAGTGTATGCGAGTTCTTACGCACACTTTCGCAGCTAATCTGAATGTTCTGTCAAATCAGCTTGTAGGCAAAATTCCATTTTCGGCCTACATTAAACTCTCTTCATATATTCTCTCTGGTATATACATGCAATCATTGACATACTATACATGGAGTGCTAGTGAAATGTCATTTTCATACAAATCGCTTGGAAAAATTGACTCCGGTACAAGTGCTTCCACTGACTCAAAAGCGGCAAAAGTTGTAATTATATTTTCAAAAACATGTAGCGACATCTATTGCCACTTGCCGAAAGCATAACAAAATCCTTTGATGTGTCTATTCATACGTAGCCAATAAGATGAGTGATGTGATTGAACATTTTTCTTTCACCTTTCAATACAAAATTATATGACTGGACATACGCGTAGTGCAAGTAGAATGTTGCGTGCGTGGGACTGACTACGCAAAAGTAATACAAATCTTTACTCCACAATGCTGTAAGTGTCATACTGTCGAAACTATTAGAAGAATGCGTGCGAATAGACAGTATCAAAGAGGGACATCTATTGTCATTTTTATAAAGTACAAAGAAGAAATGACAAATGTCAAAAGACTTCTGCCAAAGTGAATTTAGAGTTAATATAATTTGGTGTTATTTTTCTTTTATTTTCGAATTTTACTTTTAATTCAGATTTCAGATTTTTTTTTTAAGTAAGTGTCCAAAGCACCTACTACAATTGCGAGTAAAAATTATAATCATGCTTTATTTATACGAAATTCATCTCAATTCAAGTTCCGGGCATCATGTTAAGAAGACTCCCGTGGGAATAATCCAGCAGTCTAGAAAGTCGCTATTACGTGCTGAGTTCTCTCTAGCGGGGAATGTGACTGTTGATAAGAATAATTCTTATGAAACCGACCCTCACGAAGAATTCCAACAAGAAGCCACCAAAAACTATAATGCTTTTACTAAAGAATTTATGAACAATCGCATAGAAGTATCGCCATTTCAAAAATTCCTCCTAAGCGCAGGGTCATTTATCGCAGCCATAGTAGACCCTCACCGGTATGCTCAAAGTTAGTCATACAAATCACTTATCAGACTCAATATTTCATTCCTTTATTACAGCCATGATCTGATTGCATGGCTGGGTGAAACAACCGGCACAGATGCGCTCCAATATATGCTTGAATCAATGAAAGCAACTGAAGAGGGACAGCGAATTTTAATGGATAAGCCGCGTATAAATACGAAAACTGTTGATATGAATTATTTACGTCTGAAACCAACCGATGGAAGTTTTCACACACACAGTAGTTCTTCGATTAAATTCTTAATTTGTATTATTATATTTTTTATTTCTTGTGCGTTGTTGCGTTTTTTATTAAGAATATAAAGTTCTTCATCTGCAAAAGCAAACATTGATATAAGTTAACTAGACAACAAAAGTGCTTTTCTTCTCTTATCATAAATATTATTAATTCCAACACAAAAATGAATCTATGAAAGAAAAAGAAACAACAAAAAAAAAAAGCCAAATAAAAAAAAAAGTTTGACGTTCATTGTTTCGCTGTGCTACCAAAAACCAAACTAAACCAAGTACCAACCATCAGAGACCAGAGCCAGACTACACAAAGAATCAACCAAGAACAAGAACAAAAAAAAAATTAGAAATAAAAGAGTAGACCGCCACAGTCGTCGACGTCGTAGTCGCCGTCGCCGTCCATTTGACCATAAATAATAAATTAATTATCAAATCACACTAATATTTTGTATATCGCGTCTTTGGCTTTCAAAAGAATAGCTTAGCGAAGAGAAGCGAACGAAAAAAAAAACAGCATCATTATGTCTTCCAAGAGTGAACTAAAGAAGCTATCGGAGGAGAGTCTCTTGCAGCCGCCGAAGAAAGTCTTTGATATCATTTGTAAACTGGGCGAAGGAAGCTACGGTTCATTGTATAAAGCTCTCCACAAGGAGAGCAGCTCAATTGTGGCCATTAAATTGGTGCCAGTGGAGTCGGATCTTCTCGAAATCATAAAAGAAATCTCAATCATGCAACAATGTGATTCACCTTATGTGGTGCGATATTACGGAAGCTATTTCAAATAACCAACCTTCCCATCAGCAAACGCAGCAGCAACAACAACAATGGCCTCCTCAGCAGCAGCAGCAACAACAACAACAACAACAACAACAGCAAGCCATGGAGATGCAATTGAATCAAATCTCAGCCATCAATCAGTTTGGAATGCAACAACATATTATATGTATCATGCAGCAGCTGCTGCGGCTGCTGCGGCCGCCGCTGCTGTTCCCTCAGCACCACCTCATCTCATGCTCGATGCTGTCCACTATCAACAGGAACAGCAACAAAAGCAGCAGCAGCAAAACAACAACAACAAAATGAATCATCATCATCACTACAACAACTTCGTCGATGGAGAATTCGAGTTCTTGAAGTTCTTAACATTTCACGATCTCCATCAACGATTGAACAACATTGACTCAGAAATGGAGAGAGAAATTAAAGAGTTGAATGTTGAATCGCAAATATAATGCCAAACGGCAGCCCATTGTAGATGCCATGAATGCGAAACGGAAACGCCAACAGAATATAAATAATAATTTGATTAAGATTTGAAAAAAATACGAGTACATTACATAAAAAACTGTATTATGTCTGACTTTAGAATTTTTTTTCATTTTGTTTAAAAAAGAATAAATAAGAATTACATTTTACAAACATATATATACATAGAAGAGTGTTGTGGGAGTTTTATATACATATATACCAAGTTTTCTTCTTTTGTGTTTCATTTTTGCATTAGCATTAGCTCCAAAAGTTTTTGTGCTTGCGGTCTTCATTGTGCGCGATGACAGTGCACAAATGTTCCTTAAGGAGTTCCTTCTTCTCCGAAGCATTGTGCAGCTTTCAAGAACTGTGCTTCAACTTTATTATATTGCTTTCTAGGTTTTTTTTTTATTAGCTTTGGACTCAACAGAAAAAATTGAACAACAAGCGGAATCAATTTGTTTCCTTAAGAGAGCCACGTCGGTAGCCAGTTCATTGTCTAGCTTGGACAATTCAATCTTGATTTCCTCAATCTTCTTTGCTTCGGCAGCAGTTTTTTGTGAACTTAAATAAAATATTTAAAATTAATTTAAATCCAACAGGAGCAAACAAATAGGTAAAATCTCTTAATGAGCTTCGATGGCTGTGTGAAGATCCTTCTTTTGTTTGTTTTGTTCTTCAATCAATCTGCGATGTACTTCGAAATCTTTCAGTGAAACTCCTTTAAACGGAGATTCAGTGGTGTTCTCAGCTGGTTCTGGTAATATTGAGGAATCATTCAATGATTTGTCTTCTGCTGAAACATCAGGCGAGGCTGAATCCTTGCTGTTGACGATCTTCACTTTAGGAATCGGTTGATAGAACAAAGCTCCTTCAATGGACTTGGACATGCTTTTGTTAAGATTTATTTCGCCCATTGATTCTTCGTGTGGCAATGTTGGAGGTGGTGGGGTCTTTGTTTGAACTTTTGTGTTACCATTCCGATCCGGCTTTTTTATTTTCAGATTTTCTTGTGATCTTGCCATTTCTTTTTTATCCGGCATCCTTCGAATTCCATGTCCTCTAATTCAAAGAAAAACAAAAAGTAAAAATCGCGCCAATTATAAATTACGACGACGACAAGGACAGCAACAAATGAAATGTCAAAATAGTAGTTCTACCTTTTTGCCGTGTTTGAGTTAGTGGCGCTGGCGTATAAGTGGAACCATCGTGAAGTTGGTAACTAGCAGTCCATATATAGTATGTCAATGCATGCAATATGTGAGAGACCTCAAAAAACGCGAAGTCAAGCGATTGCTTGCCTAAGCAATTTGGACAGATGAGGTATGGATATACATGCACTTGTCGTAGAGCATTTTGAAATTTTGTAGTAGAACGAAGTGAAGTACCTTATTACACTGCGCCTACATCTGATTTTAGACGAGGTGAATTATTTATTTTATGTACCAAAATAAAATGAAAGTGAGTTTAAGTTAAAATAGAGAACAAAAAAAGATCCTTGCACGTAAAGATAGTGTAAAAAAGATCGGACAGATTATTGTTCGTTTCTATGTTTTATGGTTTTATGATTTGTGGTTAGCAACGGATGTGTACTGCGGGCGATATGTTTGGATTTATTTTATAGCTTTAGTGTTTATTTGATATGTTTTCCCAAAAGCCCATAGGCCAGAAAATATATCAAATACAGCTCGTTCCAAATCACTTTGCCAACGGTCGGTTGCGCAGAGAGAGGATTTTTCTGGGCTATGGGCTTTTGGGAAAACATTAATAGATTAGCGTTTCCGAGTTTTAATCAATTTTAAATACGAGTTTTAAGAATGATTTTTTTCAGCAGAGGGAATTTAAGTATTTAAATGATATTTTCTTTGGTTTGGAATTCAGTTTTAAAAAACAATTAGAAGTTATACAACGACATTTAAAAGAAATGTCATGGATCCAATAAGGAAATTTAATGAATTATCTTTTCTCATTGAATATCCTGCGCACAATTGTTGTTCTCTTACATCCTCTCTCTGCGCAACTGCCCGTTGACCAAGTGATTTGGAACGAGCTATAGTATTTTCCATACATTTGAACAACAACACAAATAGCATAACATAATAATTGTAGTTAAGAATAACTCAAATTGGTTTGGAACTGCTATCTCAACACCGCTAAAGACCCATTTTTCTTAAGCTGCTCTGTGATCTTCGTTGCGGAAGATAACGATTTTGGATTCATCCAAATTAACTATAAGGTTCCATTTGGTGCAATATGAGATAAAGTTGTCTATCAAAATTAGCGATTTCGAAGCACTGTCGGCTAGGATAATGATGTCATCAGCATATAACAGAACGTTGATTCTAAGTCCTTCTTGAATAAAACCTGTTGGAAGCTCAGGAGCTTTATTTGACACGAAACACATCAAGCCTTAAGTTCCTGAATGACCTAAATTTGTTTAAAGGCTGATTTTCAGGCTAAATTGCAAGCAAGGTCAAACCAGTTCTATTTTGGTTCAAACTTCAGTTTTTGATGGCGGATGCCTCCATTGGCTTCATAAATGCAGTCTTTTATTACGTTGCACCTCATTTCGATAGATGCAGTAGCCGTCATTCTGTTTGCTAAGGCTTACTCCAGATTTTGAACATAAGTATTTCATCTGTTCTCTATCCATCTAAGGCGGGGAGGGTGAATACTCATTTGAATGGGGTTTATGTTAGGGCATGTGATCTGAAAAGGTTTCACTACCTACAATGAAGTCGTCAATCGAAACAGCTGATCCGTATGATGGGCAGCAATAATCAATTACAGAGAAACCTCTGCTACTGACAAAGGTTAACTTTCCGTTCCTTTCGTTGAAGTTCGGTCGATTTTCTAATTCCGTTTCAGGTTTCAGCAAAAAAAAGTCTTCAGTTTGTCAAAATCTGTTCTCCAATGGTTGCAATTGAGACCCGACATACGTCCGTCGGGACTATGTTTATATTTGTGTTCCGCCAAAAGTAGCTTGCAATGTGGATGTTTCGCTACAGTTTAAAAATTTGAGTTGGTGACATATTTCGATGCTCTTCTTGTGTCCAAATAGACAACCCCGCTGGCTCAACCAAAATTACGATTTTTCGTTGCCGAAATTCAAATTAGTTCAAATCCACAAAAATATTTGTCTAAGTTTTTATATTTTTCAGACATTACAAAAGTTTCAAAGAGGAAATAAATTTGAAACTTACATATGTATAAAACTAAAGTTTACATAAACGCGTTTTGTTTACAAGACCAGCTATATAGGACAAAACCTGACCAGCATTTGCTTGCTAATTTTGAGGTATGTTCTTATATTATGTTCTTGCCACTTTTTCGGATGGGTGCCACAATAACCGTGTAGTTACAATCGGTTCTGTTCAAGCGATCTGCGATCTGACGTCCTTCAATCATGAGAGACCAGCGCTTGATTTCAATATGTATGTGATTTCAATATGTATTTCAATATATAGGTATGTCTGTTTAATTTTAACAGGAATTTTTTAATGTGACGAAGGTGGTATCTTTCATTTCTTCCAGTTAGCGTTATGTTCTTGTTGATTGAAATTTGTGTGTTTATAAGCTGCGTTGTAGAAGACAAAACCGAGCTCACATCTTTGACACTGGAAAGCTCAAAAATATAGGATAAGTTGACCTGGGGTGGAATCGGCTAAGGTGATTTGTGATATGTGATAGTCACAATCTACAAATTTCGTCTGGCTAAGGTGATTGTCACATGTGACAATCACATTTTTGTGACTTTTTCTTGTGACAGCTATTTAGGTGTCACTTGCATACAAAAATAATAATAAATAAATAATAAACCTCTGACGCTGACTTATAAAACAAAATAATTTGCTTTTGCTGTCAAAGATTTGTCAAAGATCTACACTAATGTTGTTTTCGATTGGGAGAAATTAGTTTCTCCTCATGATTAAAGTAAAAATAAAAACATTACAAAAAAAAAAAAAACAGAAATGAACATTTTTTTAATTGAGATATTTTTCTGAAACGCGTATAATGTTGTGAGCAATCACGTGAAGTGACAACTAAATTAATCTTTTCTAAATAAATACATAATTGTCACGTTTCTTAAAGTTGCCGATATTATATTAAAATGCGTTTTGGCTAGAATATAAACAAAATATTAAAAGTTTTGTTTGAAAGCGGGCTAAAACGCCATAATCCAAATATTAATTATTATTTAGATTTACCTTTTGCATCTGGGGCAAAAGGTCAAAAAGTTGAAAAACAAAATAAATTATTTTGTATGTATGATTTTATATGAAATTGAAGACTATCCACTTTTAAGAGTATCAATTTTCAATATTACCAAAAATGTAAATTATGTATTAAAATTGTTCGAATTGTTTAATTTGAAATACAAAATATATAGAAACTGTGACGTTCGTATATATGCGTCTTCAGACCGCATATTTCATAAAAAGCAGAAGAAGTAAGGCTCGCAAAACACAACTCCGAAGAGAAACGATTTGTCTTCGGAGTTCTCTCCGATTGCCCAACGGAAAATGACATAATGAAAATAAACAAAATTCCGGTGATCACATTATGCAGACGCACAAAATTATTTTATCACATGTGATTGTAAGAAATGTGACAATCACAAATCACATTAGCCGATTCCACCCCTGGTTGGCAGTATTAAATTAATTTTCCTAGCATTGTTGGGCGTAACAGAAACTTTGAGGGTAGATTGGCAAACCTGCTTGAATTCCTCATCATTCTCCGCTCTTAGCCCTTTTACCACAATATTTAGCCTTTTAGAGTACTTTCTTCTCATCTTTTTTCTATAGCACAATCATTAGATTTTAGTTGTTCAATTATTTCACGTAATTTTGTTTTCCAGTTCCATGGCCGATACTTGTACTTTAATACCAATTATGTCGTCTTTTGTAGCTATATCTTTTAGTTTTTCGTCTAAGAGGTTACTCATTTCTGCAATAAGATTACTCATTACTGCTGATTCAGACATTTTACTAGTGCAACTAGACTTTTTTTGAACTTACTATCTGATTCGGGGGATATTTTCTCTTAACGACCTTTTTGAATTCAAATAAAATTTTTATTCATGTGGTGAGTTTGAGTTGGATAATGGTTGCAGCAACTGCTTGACACCAATTAAGCTTTTGGGCAAAAAAGATCAAGTTGCAGTCCTTGCTAAACAGGTGAAAGCTCTGTTTTTCTTAAAATCTTATAGGTGTAAATATTTGACACGTCCACTCGCTAGCTCACAGTGATTCCACTCACACAATTATAGAATATATAATGTATGTATATACAGTGGTGGAAAGCTAATTAGAAACAAACTCTTTTCCTACGACCTAAAGCTTATAATTTTATTTTTATAATTTTTATAAAATTTTACGTTACGTGAACTTGACATTAAACAATAAACAAGAAGTAAATTTATACAATATAATACACAAATATATAACGGGTTTTGTCGTTCACTAAAAAAATACCATTCAGAAAGTGTTATTAAAATCGTAGGAGGCGTTTTTGACAAAAATTAATTTTTCATTAAAAACCGTATTTCCGGTACAGTTAGTTTTAGAGCTATATAATACTAATTTCAAAACCCCTCTGTAGCAATTTATAATAATAATAATTTTTTTGACTTCCTTATCATCGTAATGTTATGTTTGATTGTAATTTTCTTTTACGAGTGCATTACTTCCCTACATAGTATCTACATATAATCGCAAGTAAAAGGCGAGATTTACAACTTTGCAATTTAAAATTTTATTTTTGTAAAAGCGCTTCATTAATGCCTACACACAATAACACAATAATGTTTAAAATTTTATCTTATCCTATTTAAAATTATAAATTAAACCAATCTTTGACACTGATTCAAAATGTTCAAAACTGTTTCCAACAGTCATCTGAATTTTTCTATTTCTAGCTTCTTTTTTTTTTTACTTCTTAAAAATAGTATTGCAATACAAGTGTTTATTTACTACATCAACATTTAATTTAAAATCACTTTAAATTTATCTAGGAAATAATTTTATATTATTTTTAACAAAATACAGTTTTTTTCTTGATTTCAAATTCCAAATGAATTACATAAATGCTTTAAAAAAAAAAAACCAAAGGAATTTTTTTAACTTTAGGGCTTGTCTTATAAAGTAACTAATGCGATAATTTCTTTTCGGTAATTATTCAATCTAATGACAGTTTTTACAAAATAATTAAAATAAAGGCACAAAATATAGCTTTTTGAGTATTTCTTATATCATTTGTGTTTTATCGCATCCGATATTGCAAAAATTCTTTATAATAGTGTGTAACAAAAGTTTTTTTTTTTTTTATTGTAATGGGTGTACGTACATATACCTATAATTTTTTGTTTACTCTTATTTGTGAAATTATCTTAAACTATACTTATAATAAGAAGGTTGGTAGAGGCCATTATTTTTGTACAAAGTTGTTGGTAGAGGATGAATACTTGTTTTTGTACTTTGTCGGTGAGTGGATGAATTGTTTTTAATCCATTTGATATCGAAAAAAAAATCAAGACAATGAAAATAAAAAGAAAGCTACCTTATTAATTAACATAACTTATATTGTCAGAGGAACATATTTCTGTAGTTTTTGTCCTCTAATCCTAGACCTAAGATAGATATTTCAACTAACCATTTCTATTCGTTTCAGTCGACACGATTTTTTTTTTTCAAAGTGGTTTCTAGGTCAAATTTTGTTCCAATTCTGCTTTTTAAAAGCATGAATATGACTTTGAAAATATTGAATTCCTACCCCTGCCAGAGACTGTGAAAGACGATCTTAACCACTTTAGAAACAAACTTAGAGAGCACTTAGTTTAAAGAGAGCAGCTCCAGTTTCTTTTAATCACAACAATAATACATTAACAGAATAACAGATTTGAATGTAACTGATTGGTGTTGCCAGTATAGAAAGAGAACACAGAACAGCGGCCGACGAACGTGGATCTCTGTTTTTGCCTTCAACCTTAAGATCCCATGATTTTTATTTTATTTTAACTTTGTATCTTAAATCGCATTGGTCAAAACAGAAAAAATAAAATAAACACGAACACACAATGATGGCTGCGAGGCAGACACGAAACCTCCACAAAATTCAAAGACAAAGAAGTTTGTGTATTCACACGTTAGTCACTAGTTTTAAGTGGCTGAGAAATAAAATTATGAAAAAAAGAACAAAAAGTCGCAAATTATAATCTTTGCTTTACTCCTAAAGAATCCGATACAATTAATATAAGGTGTTACATGGGTGCCATGAACTAAGGCCATACGAATTTAAGCCATAATGGCGTAAATTCACATCTAAGTACGAATTAGTGCCATAATCAGGATATGGCCTCAATCAACTTAAAAGGAGAACTTAAGCCGTATGGCGTTAGTTCATTTTGAAAAATGGACGTTAGGTGGGTGAGAAGATGGACAAGGAGGCAGACGAGGAGGCAGACGAGAAGACAGACGAGGAGACAGACGAGTAGGCAGACGAGGAGCCAGACGAGGGGGCAGACAAGGAGGCAGACGAGGAGGCAGATGAGGAGGCAGACGAGGAGGCAGACGAGGAGGCAGATGAGGAGGCAGACGAGGAGATAGACGAGGAGGCAGACGAGCAGGCCGCCTGCTCGTCTGCCTCCTCGTCTGCCTCCTCGTAAAATGTTTTGATCTCTGTTATACAGTTAGTACAAGAAAACAACGGACGTTAGGTATGTGAGGAGATAGACGAGGAGGCAGACGAGGAGGCAGATGAGGAGGCAGACTAGGAGGTAGACGAGGAGATAGACGAGGAGGCAGACGAGCAGGCCGCCTGCTCGTCTGCCTCCTCATCTGCCTCCTCGGTGCCATGAACTAAAGCCATACGAATTAAGGCCATAATGGCGCTAATTCACATTTAAGTGTGTACTAGCACCATATCCAAGATGTGGCTTTAATTCACTTTTAAATGAGAACTATAGCTATAAGTCCAATGTAAACTAATGCCATAAAATGTTTTGATCTCTGGGGTACAGTTAGTACAAGAAAACAACGGACGTTAGGTGGGTGAGGAGATAGACGAGGAGGCAGACGAGGAGGCAGACGAGGAGGCAGATGAGGGGGCAGACGAGGAGGCAGATGAGGAGGCAGGCGAGGAGACAGACGAGGAGGCAGACGAGCAGGCGGCCTGCCTCCTCATCTCCTCACCCACCTAACGTCCATTTTTCAAAATGAACTAACGCCATACGGCTTAAGTTCTCCTTTTAAGTTGAATTGAGGCCATATCCTGATTATGGCACTAATTCGTACTTAGATGTGAATTTACGCCATTATGGCCTTAATTCGTATGGTCTTCGTGCATGGCACCCTCCTCACCCACCTAACGTCTGTTTTCTTGTACTAACTGTATAACAGAGATCAAAACATTTTATGGCATTAGTTTACATTGGACTTATGGCTATAGTTCTCATTTAAAAGTGAATTAAAGCCATATCTTGGATATGGTGCTAGTACACACTTAAATGTGAATTAACGCCATTATGGCCTTAATTCGTATGGCCTTAGTGCATGGCACCGTTACATGTGCATGTGATACGAATTTTTTACCAATGAAAGTTTATAAAATTATACGAGAAAAGAAATGAAAGTAACGGTGGTATACTCGTAACTCAATGAATAATATTTTAACAAAATTTTAAAGAATTGAATACGAAAAATCTATTTTTTTGTGACATTTTATTAGAATCCCCCCCCCCCCCTTTGAAAATGCCGATTAACATAAGAAAATGGGTAGAGTCCCCAAATTATTTTTTTTTTATTTTTACTCCATTAATTAGTAACTTATTTACAAAAAAAAAAATTAATAATGTGTTGCGCCACCACGGTGAACTACAAATGACCTCGTACGTTTTGTTGGGTAAATAGTCCCTCAATGAGTTCCGATTCAGTTGAGTATTGCATTCCAGACTCTTATACTTTGTGTGCTTACCATCTCCTGTGATTACAGCAGCAGACCAGCGAATTATTTTGAAGCAGGCGTCCAATTCGCACGACCCTGCAGGCAAAGTTAAAGAAAAAACCGTTGTAAAAGTATGCGTGTGGACTGTTCTGTACACAGAATGTTTTCTTATGCTAAACATTCAAAACGTCTAAAAATAAATCAAAAATCATCTTTTAACCAACTTCGAAAGATGCAACGCCTCAACTTTACTAGATGTAGACGGAAAACTCGGCACCATCTCTTTTTCGCATCAAACGTAACTCTAGAAACGGCAAAGATGCGTTTTACTTCATTTAAATTGTAAAAATGATTGTTGACCATTGTCATTGTATTTGTAATATATAATATGTACTCCCAATAAGAGGAACGTTTGGTGCGGCGTCTATGGACGAAGTTCACAATCACTTGATTGGTGAGTAAGGAGTGGTTTTTGTCTAGATTGCCATTGGAAGCAAAAACAACAAAAGAAGACATTTGATGTAAAGTAGATAAGACAGATAGCGCCGCCATTGACGAAGTTCAGATCTAAAAAAACATGTTCCATGAAATTACTATAGAAATGTATACAATGCCATTATGAGTTTAAATGGGCCAAAAATTTCCATTTCTTTTCCTTTTTACTTGCGATTATAGGTACTATAAGGAAAGTTATGCATTCGTAAAAAAAAAAAAATTCTAACAATCAAACATGACATTACGATGATAGAGAAGTCGAAAAAAGTGGGTCCGACAATTCTGTCTGTCTGTCTGTCTGTCTGTCCGTGTGTCTGTCTGTCTGTATAGTTACCTACAGCCAAAACGGCTGGACCGATTTGCTTCAAACTTGGTAAATAGTATTATTAGGACGTCCTACAGAGGGTTTTTTGGAATTAGCATTCTAGCTCCAAAACTAACGGTACCTGCCATACGATTTTGTGTGAAAATTTAATTTTTCTCAAAAACGGCTCCTACGATTTTGATAAAACTTTCTAGATTGTGTTTTCTGTGCAAGCTTTATGTTTTGGTTGGAATAGATTTTTCAGGAAAAGTCTTATAACGGTACCTCCCATAGGACCGGTTTTTTGAAATCCGATTTTCTCGTAAGCCACTACACGGATTTCGATAAAATTTTAAATATAGAAGCCCTCTTATAAAAGAAATAATATAAATTCATAAATTTTTCAAAAAATGTTTTTTTGAGTTTTTTAAAAAAGTTTCAATTTTTTTTTTTTTAATTTTAGTTTTTTCCAAAAACGGTTTAATCTATATTTTTTTAATTTTATTTTTCTGATAAAAAATACAAAGTGCTAGAAGTTGGCATACCCAAAAAAATTGGGAATATATTTTCGAAAAGTTTTTCAAAAAAACTGTTTTTTGAAAAAACTGGCCCAACGATTTTGAAAAAAAATTTGGTAAAAATATAGCAACGTAAAAGAAACCTGATGGCTTACTTCATTTTCTCCAAAAAAAGTTTTAGGTATTGATTTTTAAGTGATTTATAAAATTTCATATGATTTTTCAACGCTTTTTTCCCAAAATCTCAAACACCCAAGACCATTTTAATACATTGGAGCAAGTTCGTACGACCCAGTCGTGCACTTTATTTAATTATTGCTATGCTCTTGCTTCTTTCACTCTTGTTTCAAAACTTGACATAAACAAATTTGCAATGAACGTCGAAAGAGCATTTCCGATGCCAATTGTAATACAGAGATGGAGAATTTGGTTTCGTTACATTAAACAAAAATTTTAAGACGAAACATTATTACTCTACCGTTTGAAAAAGATCTACTAATGATAATTTCCCTACCATATCTACCCGATTTCACAAATTTTTTTAGCCTTTACTCGCAACTTATAGTTTTTCACTGCAGTTCACAATTGAAAACCAATAAAATGGACTTGGAACGAGTAGATAATTCAAAAAGTAGATGAACGTTGCAGAGCGGAGTTCGAAGCGGAGTTCGAAGCGGAAGCATCGGGACTCAACTATAACTCAGCAGATAAAAACTACTTTAACGATAAGTACAGAATTGAACTTATATCAACAATGGTTAAACTGCGGGGCGAGCTTCTAAATTTAAATTTTATACCTCATAGGAATGATCTGCCAATTGTTTGTGATATACATATGTAATTTGAATGAACGTGAGGATAAATTACATTACCCTTACAGAGCCTAGAAGATGTCTTTTTGGAAGCGACTTTCTGTCCGAAAATCAAGTGGTGGCTTTACTCAACGATATGAATGTGGTGCGACTCTTCAACTATTGTAAGATTTCGTTAAATTTAGAGAGAGAATTAGAAGTGGTGATTTTTGATGTAAATTGGTTTCTATTTTTATCTTGTTTTTATTTTGTTATTGAAATTATATTATGTACTTAAATCATCTGTTACAATAAATATTAAATATCTATCTAAATCTAAAAAATCTAAGAATCAGTGCTTTTTTGTGCAAAATGAATCAACAAAAATTAAACAATTTGTTTATATAAAACATATATTATGTTCTACCCATTAGGAGCCATTATGAACAAATTAACTATATATGTATAGGCTTGTGACTCGACTCTAGAGCAAGAAACTTTTAGTTGTCCGTATAAAGAACAGTTCGTCCTGATATGGTCGTGGGAAAACATACCTACTTTCGAAACGTGAAATTGTTGGAAATCGGGGGTATGCTTGGCATGAAAACTACATACTTTACCAGCTCCACAGCCCGTAAGATTTTTGGCTTCTGTATAATTGTATTTAGAAGTAACATAACTGTCAGACGGCTTCCATTGCATAGTTGGAGGGTTAAGTTCCGAAGCAATATACCTAACCGGAATGCCCACTTTCAAAACGATGTTACGCGCGGGGAGAAATAGAGTAAAGAAACTCTACCGAATAATTGGTGGGAACGGTTCGGTACAAAACTATATTTATGGACCGGTCTCCTTCAACTTTTTCCAAAAAACTGCGACTTATGGAAGCAGCTTCATCAGTTTTGGGGGTAAGTATTGCTCGTTCACAAAGCCAAGCAATGTCTTGACGTTTACATTGTTCTTTGAGCGTCCCTCTATTTTATCCTATGGTTAGGTACGTTATTTTTCGTTTTTTCTGCTTTTGCTAAATGAGATATAGTCTTTAAAATGGTAAATAGCGCTACCTATGATGTTTCGAACATATCAACTATTCAGAAAGACTAACTTATTTCTATTCACGTATGTAGGTTTATGATTTACAGCGCCATTATGTAAGTGGGTCGCTTACTTCCTAAAAATCTTTTAATTTTGCGTTAAATTCATTGAATAACGTACGATTGGAGCAATATTAAAAAAACAAACAAAATTACATATTTTTGTGCGATAAAATATAGAACATATTTTAAATTATCGTATACTACCAATAAATTTGCGAAAACCGAAAAAAGTTCTAAAAAGTATTGTTTTGGCTTCTGTTTGTCTAATAGAGACTCTCCATATTGGTTTTTCATCTACATACATATATCTTCAATGTACAGACATTGACCTGTTACAATTGTATTATAATATGTATAGAAAAACATAATTTTGAAATAGTTCACACCAGTAGCAATAAATTAAGTAATTTATTTGTCAGTTTGAAAGACAAAACGGAATTTTGTAGGTATAGGTATATACGAAATCTCATGCAGTGAATGTGAAGAAAAATATTGTATCGGTTAAACAAAAGGAGTATAGAAACTCATTGAGCATACAAAACTAGCAACAAAATCAGCTGTCGCACTTACGCGCTCGAAAGTGACCACAGCACGCACGCACATTGGGATATCGCCAATTTTAAGTGGAAAAAACAAGTTAACGATGCGTACAAACCGGATGCTTATGAAAGTGTTTACCTGAATAGAAGCATAGCTATGAATACATTGGAGGCACCAATACGATCCACACTGTTCAAGTCAATCGATGTGATTTTTAAATAACGTTTTTATTTAGTTTTTCTTGTAAATTTGCTTAAATTGTCATTTTTGTTCCTTATATCAAGCTTTTCTGTACTTTGTTATACATTGAGAGTAGTAGTAGGTACTAACGTGCTCGCTGAGGATGGCTAATGTCGAAATGCTTCTGAAACGAAAAAAAAAATGCAATGTCATCTAATAGGAAGCTGTAAGGAACTATACCAAGCAAAGTTTTAGTGAATTCGATATAACCGTTGCCAACTTCTGGCCATTTGAAAAATAGCCAATAAGACCAGATATCCTTTATTTGTATTTTTAGCCAAAAACTAGTAAAGCAATTCTCTGAAGAACACAACACACAAAGTTTAATCAAAATCTTTAAACCCATTTTCGATCAAATTAAACAAAACCAAAAAAAAAGTACGCTAAAACTCAAGGAGTTTTATAGGACCCACCTATTAGAAAAGTTGTATTAGAAAAATTGCAATGCCATCCTATACAAAGTTTGAGTCAATTCAATCAAGCCGTTCTAAACTTATGGCCATTTGGAAAAAAGCCGTTTAAACCTGATTTTCGTGACGAGCCAAAAACGAAAAACGCAGTTTTGTTAAAAATGCTTTAGGTTTGCTTAGTTTTGAGTCTTATCAAAATCGTTAGATCCGTTTTTGAGAAAATCCAAAATGAAAACAACCTTTACTTGAAAGGTACCCGTTTGAGCTGGGCTAAACCAAAATAAAATAAAATGCACGACTGGGTCGCACGAAATTGCTCTAATGTGTGACAGTGGTCTTGGGGATTGAGATTTTGATAAGAAATTAAATTTTCAAAATTCTAAAATAAATACTTAGACTTATTTGAGCTAAAAAAAGTATATGCCATTTTATTTATTGGATAAATTTGAATTAATGAGGATAAATACAAGGTGTGCAAAAAGAAATCACCCTATTGGAAGATGCTCTAATTTTTGCAAATGGCCGCCAATGTCAAATCTGTTTTGACATTTGTGGACTTGACAGATGCGTAATCCAAGAGCGATACATGAACCGACATAAACCGATATTCTGAAGGCGGCGTTCCTGGGTCGCCTCATCTCTCGTTTTGGCGATTTGCACTGGACCGCAAGATTGCCCGATTTAACCGTTTCAGACTTTTTTTGTGGGGTTTTTGAAGTCCCGTGTTTACGTAAACAAGCCTGAGACTCTGGAAGCATTCAAGGCCAACATTCGACACGAGTGCGAGAATCTGTCGCCCGAAGTTCTCGCTGAAGTGATGAAAAATGTCATAAAACGAGCAATCAATTGTGACGGCGCCCATTTGGCCGATATCATCTACTCGACTCGACATAATCGAAGTTTTTCATTAAGAAAAAAAAAGAGAGCCAAACAACATCGGATGGATGACTTCTTTTATTGGAATGCAGAATAAATTCAGCTACCTACACCACGGACAGAATTTTTAGACCATCTTTTTTTGTCTTCGCTACCGTTAATGTCATGTTTCATTGTTATCTCAGTACTTTTTTTTTCGACGAATGCATAACTTGCCTTAGTACCTACCTTTAATGGCAAGTAAAAACATAGACAACCGGTTTCCTTTAAACTGCGTTACAATAATGAAGTTTGAAGAAAATCCGTTTAGGCTGTAGGATGGAGTGAAAACCGCACATCCACACAGACGCTCACTTAGGTGGGTCAGCAGTCCACAATGCATTTATGAACTTCTGAGGTCTGACCCACCCTAGTGGGTCAAAAGACCATTATGGACTTTTGGCCTGTGGACTTCTGACCCTGCGCCGGCGAAAACCACTTTTTTAATGTCATGTAATGTCATGTATTATTAAAACCTCGATTTATTTCCTGCACGAAACTAATACTTGCCCTATAGAGGAAATAAAAAAAAATTATTGTTTTAATATATTTTAAAGAGGCATTTTGCCGAAAAAAATAATAATTATTATTTGTCCTCAGGATTTTTACTAAGCCTATCTGTTATTCTATTATCATATTACAAACATTGTTGTGAATAAGACATGGTATTTAATATAACTCTCTCCACCTCAACAAAACGCCTGTTCAACAAAAAAGGGCGACGATTCGCTTTTTTTTCCGTTTTCTAATCCCAACTGATATGCGATGTCGTTTGATTTTAAAAGGCAATGTGTTTTTATAGACTTGCTGATGGTATAAGATATAATATTATGGCCAATTAATATCTCGCGTCCGTGTATCGTGTTAAGTTTAAACATCATTTCAATTGGCAGTGAAATTAATGGTAAAAGTCCTAATGGCAGTATTCGTATAGACCTTGTAGGTGCGTATTTGCTTAAAATGAAAAGCGACTGGCAATTTACAGTTCATAGTTGAAAAATTCTATAACTTTATGACAGCTAAGCCGTTAAGTAATGAAAACTTAGTTCGCTTTTCGATTTAGGGTCAAAATCTATTCCACATAATATTTTTTTGGGAAGTGTGCATACGCATGCAGTACGTTTTACAATTTCGCTAGTGTCGACACAGATGACATGTTTGAAAATCCAAAAAGTTGATAAAGGCGCTAGCCGAAAGCTTTATCCTGCGTATCGGGTTGCACACACCTTATTGGCTTTGAAAACCGTGCGTTCGAATCGATACTGCGTCAAAATTGAGAATAATCAATTTTCTTGTTCCATTGGTTTTCAGGGTGAGTTGTTCCCGGACTGAAATAAATGGAAAGTACTTTGTACCGTGTTTAATACTTTTAGGTGTGTCAAAGAATAAAAAAAAAAAAAACAATTCGTCGAGCTTTCTCAATTTTGCGAATTTCAGTTATTTAAATGGGAAAATTGGAAACGAAAACATTCTGGCAATAACACAAAGAGAAGCAGTTCCAATTTTCGGTAATACATAGTAATTTTTAGTTTTAGTTATAGGAAAACAATAAAATTGGATAATGGATTTGAATCTGATGCAAATCCGAGGAGTCTTTGGCGAGAGGTCGTACTCAGATATCGTCCTTAGTCTTCATCAAAGTGAAATTGCAATTTTGTTTTAAAATATTAACTTTTGAAAGTGAATTGTCTCTCTAGAATTATTGAAAAGTTCTTATAAAAACTTTCAGAATTTGAATCTATGCTAATCAAGATGTTTCTGTAAATCAAACATGTACATAAATTTATATATATTCTTTGTTAAACCAAAAATTTAAACTGAAAAAAAAAAACCAAATAAAACTCAAAAATGTTTAAAACATATTAAAAATTAAGTTTATTTTGTTTTGCTCAATAAAACAAAAACTCTTTCGACTCCATTAATATTAAAGCACATATACGACTATGTGTAGTTATATAAAAAAATATTATGTTTATATGTTTTTAATTTAAATTAATTTGAGGTAGACTTATTTAAAATAAAAATTAAAACTTCTTAAGAAAAGTATATTACTAAAACTCACACATAAAATTAAATTTCAATAAAATTAATGAAATAAAGATATTAAGAAAATATAAAAATATGCTTAATGTCTTAAAAACTAAAAACAAATTAAGTAACATTAATTGTTCTTGAATATTTGAGGAAAATGAGGTATTTATTTGTCATTAAATATGTGTGTATTATGATCGATTTGTTGAGGTGTTGAGGTATGTTAAACTTCTCAGAATAGTATTTAAGTTTGAATATTAAATAAGTTCCAAGGGTACATACATAAGTGTCGACTCACACCGAACAATCCAATGCACTTAATTATATCAATTTTTTAAAATTTATATTTAGTAAATTAAGTTTTTACATAAAAGTTTGTTCTTTATAAAACGAAAATATATTTTTTACTGGCAAGATTTGATGTTTTTTATATTCATTATTGCTGGTAAACACAGGAGGTAATTAGTTTTATTCTTACAAAATGAAATGCATATAATATTATCACCTTTTGGATTGATTTGTATTTTAAATGAATACATTATTCAGAGATTCACTGTTTTTTTTTTAATTCTATTTAAGTTTAAAGTGTTTCCTTTATCTTTTTTTGAGGTAGAGTTGTGGCGAGTATTAAAATAATATTGTGAACTTTTTTATACTATTCGAACATTTCTTATATGTTTGATATGGAATGTCAGACAACCCGAGTTTTAATTTGAATTATTTTAATAATGGTTAGGACGGATTCTCTAATGTAATACTTTAGCGACAAAAGAGAACATACTCGTAAATTGGGAGCCATTTTCGTAGACAGTACTGACATTGTTGTATTGAGTCGGAAGATTAGCTGAGTTAGATATTCGTTTATAAATTTAAATTATTTTTGACAAGCAATAAGTCGAATGCAGTTAGCATTAAATTTTAATTCCGATCAAGCCGATCAGGAGTTTTTCTTAAAGCTCTCTGCTTTTATTCAGTTTGTTTGTTTATCATAAATGTGGTGTTTCTTTTTGATTTTAGCTTTGTTTTCTCAAAATGAGCACCCCGACAAGAACGTAATAAAAAAAATTTTAGGCTTTGCCATTTAATATCTTATTTTACTGGACTAATATAATTAAGTAAAGGACAAACAAAACCGTGTGCTCTATCTACAACGTCCTACACACGATCAATGTTTAATGTCAATATTCATTGAATACATATAATGATGAATTCAATTGATAGTATCTATCTATGCTCGCATTGTGAAGAAACATCAAAATAATTTCGGTACACCAATGTTCATTGAAACAATCTACATAATGTAGCTTTAGAGATTGAAAATTATGCAAGCGACAATTCAAAAATGAACTTTTGATGATCATTGATTCTAAACTATGATACTAAGTACGTATTAAATATGAATACCACGAATTGTTGAAATGGCTTTTTTCCCACATAATTTTTTTTTTTTTGATAATAATGTACAGCTGTTTTTACTAGAAAACTGCAATGCTGAGTTAATATCTGCAACTTAAGGCATTACATTATTGATCCGCCATTGGTTGTTTTTTGTATTAGTAGTATGTATTAAGATTCAGTTTGATATATATTTTAACTTTAACTGTTGTATATAGGTATTACTGACTTTTATTTAATTTAAAAATAATAGAGAACTTTGTTTATGTTTCATGGATAATTTTGTTGTAAATGACTATTGCTTATTAATGTTATCACTCTTCTTTTTCTATAAATGTTCTGAATATTTAAAAAAAATAATTTAATTTATGTATGTTCATTAATGGCACGATTGAATTTTAAAAAGACTTTTTCGTATTCACTTCTTACTATTTGATTTTAATATTTTTGTTTTGTTTTGTACATTGGTAGTAATTTTTTTTTGTAAAAACTAATTAAAATTATGTATAAAGAAATATTAATATACAATATTTTCTTTACAATAGCACTGTATTTTAATAATAGTGATTTTCGTTATTTTTTATAAATAAATTGCGGTCATTTTATTTTGTTTTATATTTTCCATCTACGATGACTTAAGTAATGTTTTGTTTACGTTTTGTAAATTTAATTTTAAGTATTATATAATATATTATATACAAAGGTGAGTTTTTTGTTTGTTCTAAAAAGTATCTACCTTTTAAATATAATTTGAGATTTTGTAAAGTGTCTTGGTATTCTTTCTTTTTTGAATTTTATTTTATTGGTAGTAAATCGTATTTAGTGATGCGTATACTCTGATTAATTTATGATTTTTTTTTTTTTCATTCAAAAAATTAGATTTTTTTGTTTGTGGTATACATCAATAAGGCTTCTCGTTTTCATGTTGGTATATATGTATGTATGTAGGTTAAGCAAATTGTTTTGCTATAAATAAATATTTTTTTTCAAACAAAAAATAAAAAAAATCTTTACCTACACGTCAAAATTGTCTAATTTTTTTTTCAAATATAATTTTATAAAAAAAATCTCTTCTTAAACTAAGTTAATATGCATTTTTCACAAACTATATATAGTATATGCCTACGTGTTGTGAACACCTTCATCTTCTGAGTAATTATTATCAGCATCTGAATTGTTACCATCATTATTGCTGCACGATTGATTGTTTTCTAACCCTAGATCCATTGGTTCTGAAGAGTCGCGGCGAATATCGGTGCCCATTGGGCCGTTCGAGGTTGGTATACTCAAGTGATTACCCGAACTAATTGGTGAATGACGACGCATGGCAGATTCAATTATTAAATCATTACCTACTCCTAGCGAATGACTTCCAACCGAGTGATTCTGCAAGTTATTCTGGACAAGCCTTGCAACTTCATTGTTCTGGGCAAGTTTTGAGAGATCGAAATGCTGTGGTAAAAGTCCAGATGGTAATTTGTCTAGACCGTGTCCTAGTGCGTTAAATTGTGCCATTTTGGCAGCATGGAGGGCAGCTGCCGCGTGTTCTTGAGTCATTCCCATACCTGTAGAAGAAGAGATAGATAATTAATTGGAGGCCTCATATATATGTAAGAGTAATGCTAAATTTTTAAAAACTAATAACTAGCTAAGTAATTCATAAAGTTGAAATCTACAAAACATAACGTCAGTCTTATTTTCAATAAAAAGGATACTGTCTATTGGTTTTTGACTGTGTTGCGCTCTTATGCCTCAAACTGCTTTTCTTTTCCCGAAAATAATTATACATTGTGCGGATGGAACGGGCCCCCTACCATGCTGCGCTGGAAATTGTCTCATGATATCTAGTACTATAGTTTTTATAGAAAAGCTGATTGTCTATCTATCTGTCTATCTTGTGTGGCTAAACGGAAAGATGAATGTTTGTATATGGTTCACACAGAAGGAATTTTTGAAATAAGAAATTCTCGAAAAATGCTTTAACGATTTTTCGAAATACTATATTTCTAGTGTTAACTATCAATCGAGTGATGTGTTTAAATTATAATGTATATTTCACGAAATGTCTTAGAACGATGTACCTCTCATAGAACCGTTATTGAACAGTCTGACTTTCTCTGGATGAAGTTTAATTAATAATAATAATAATAATTTTAACTATATGCCTGTAAGACCCAAGGTCTTTTGAATGCAAATAGTTAGAAGGAATAGAAAGGATAGGAAAGATTTTTTGTTGGTACAATGGATTGAGAATAAGATAATATTTATCTCAGGAAAATCCCACGGGTGGCGTCCAGTTGAAGCTGGGGGAATAAATAAAAATTGCTGCCCAGGCTGGGGCTCGAACCCACAACTCTTAGGTCAGCAACCAAGCACTTCATCCACTGTACCATTGCCACCCGCCAATTATTGATTGGTTCAAAATTTCAAAGGTTAAATCGCTTGAAAGGAAGGTTAAATGGTTTGTCATAGTGTCTGATTTAAAAAAAAAGTGCGTTAAATCCGGAAGAATTCAACACGGCGTTAGGAAATAACGCCCAAGGAAATATCGCCCAAATTGATTTGGAAATAACGCCCAAAAATGTTTTAACACCCAAAATAAAAAAAAATGGACCTAAGACCCAAAAGGTTTGGCTTAACACCCAAAATTCCATATCGCCCAAAATAATAAATGGCAATATCGCCCAAAAATTTTATAGAAATTGTTTTTGCAATATTTTGGCGATATTTCTAAAATTTGGGGCGTAATTTCCAATCACTATTTTAAGAAAAAATGTTTGGTTCTCATCACCCAAAAACAATTTTGAAGCATGTAACGGCATAATTTCTTGAATGGACACAAACTGTTTTCTTGTATTGAAAAATATCCTTAAAATGTGGAAATAACCTACGGCGCGTGGGGGGGGGGGAGGGCGACGCGGGGCGCACGCGGCTTCGCGACCGCAGTGACCGGGAGGGAACTTTCTTACTAAAAGCAGATAAATTATTTCACACAAGTTATGTCTTACCAAATGTATTCTCAGTGATAAACTGTAAATACGTATCCAACAACGACTGTCCTGCAGCCGTACTTGTCGGAGGCAGAGGTGTTCCCATCATCATGTCTTTTGCGTCATTCGAATTTTTTTGATTCATTGATTCACTCCTTATGCGGGTAATTGTTGTATTAGTGTGCCCAAAATTACTCAGTAAACTCTCGTGATAGCGAGTCATATCATTATTATTGTTACCATAACCACCACCAGTTGTTAAATCTTCTGGATCATCATCCTCGTCATCGCCAGCACTTCGTAAATCTAATTTTGAACCACCTCTTTGGGCGCCACTTGTGGGTGAGGCTCGGGCGCGCAGTTCAGCGGGAGAAATTTTTACGCCAGCCTTGGCCAGCAGGCGCGATGCCAATTCTGGATCAAATGCACTTGGCATCGGTAGAACTGGAAGATCTTTTGTTGAGATACCCCGATGTTGGCGTGACATATGTGAATGGAGAGAATTTCTTGATTTCGCAACGGTTCCGCAAAGAACACAACGATAGCCAGGGCAGACGGTATGCTTGTCTTCCAAATGAGTACGGAGGGTGTGGGCGGATCGATAGATTTTGCCACATTTCGGGCATGGACGGGGATCAGTGGCACGGACGCGCATTTCAAGTGATCGACGCGAAACTGTAAACAAAAATATTAAATAAACTATTTAGTTGATGATCTTTTGTAATTAAAAAAATTTAATAAATATTAATTTATATTAAAGCATATTATTCAAAATCGACAAAATGTTTTTGCACTTACAATAGTTCTTAAGTTATTTTTAAACGAACGTGAAAAATAACACAAGTCATAAATATGTAGGTTTTTCGTCACTTTGTAGCTTGCTTGTCTAAGTTTCGTATACTTCTTATCAAAATGTTGTAGAATCTTCGAGTAAAATCATATCGAGAAGTTACGAAACAGAGATAGAGAGTTCAAGAAATCTACGAAGTGATTTGGCGTATTTTCAAATAAAACCAGCTGCGTTTTCTTCGTGGTTTCTCAATTTTATCTTTAAAATGCTAACTATTTTTTTTTTAGCTAATTCGTTACTTTTGACTTCGTAATTGACAAACAAAGCTAGGAAACAACGAAGAGAAATCATGTCGAGAATATGAATTTTGTTTTCTAAATATAACTTTGTGTTAAAATTGAATGTCGAATTGTCGATTTCGAATATCATGCTAAACTGTCGTAATGAAAGGAAACACTTCACAAGGTTTTTATTGTTTGAAAATATATTTGCCATCTGTTGTTGAATGGTTTTTTCTATATGCTTTTCATCTCAGTTTTTTTTTATATAAGATTTGTTTGTTTATAGTTTAACAATTTTATTTCACTAAAGATAAATTAAAAACAAATGCAGCGTATTTTTTTTCATTCTTTTATGCAGATCTTTTTGTTATTAAACTAAATAAAAATGTATTGAAATTTAGATTTTAATTTAAATTTTATCACTAAATTTTTATTTTATTTTTGGTTTCTTGTAATTAATTATAGTTTTTGTCTCGAGACATGTTATTTTATATAATATTTTTGGTAGTTTGTTGTTTTTTTATAGGAACCTTGTTTACATATGCGTAACATTTTTCATTTTACAAAGGAAATGGTGTTTTCTTTTTATTTTAGCTATGTTAAATGTGAGTAAATGAACCAAATATTTCAAGGATTTTCAAAGGACGCTATGTTTTCAGACATCCAATATTTTCATTCGATCATCATGAAAATTGAGGTCATATATAAGGGTATAGCAGCCCGCTTTTTGAATAGCGTTTACGTTTGGTCATCCCAAATCGTCTAAAAAAATTCCGGATGATTCTGAAGGCATTCGTTTGATTTCTTCTAAATGACAGCTGATGTTGTTTTGAAAAGAAGGGGCACATTGATCACAGGCTTGAAATCAGAATCAAAACCAGAAGCACTCTCACTTGCAAGCATTTTAAACGCCACAATCGTTAGATGTCCTTTTTGTTGTTGCTTAAAAAAAACACTTAAGTATTTCTGTATTTTGTTCGTCATTGTTTAAAAATTAGCTTGTTTTATAGACACGGAAGTAATCGTTAATATTTCTTAAAAGTCCTTACTATTTTAAAGTACACTATTACTTCCTCATCGTCCTTTACTATCCAAATGCCACAAATTCAACTAAATGCAAAATTTAGAATACAAAATTACGGGTTTTGTATCAAATCAGAGGGTTTTGAAATTTTGTTTTGAGAAGTTCCAATAATTGTATCGGTCTATTCTTTCTAATGCGACATTTTACTCAAAACAAGGCCTGTTTGCTATTTCAAGGATTTTCAAAGGACGCTATGTTTTCAGACATCCAATATTTTCATTCGATCATCATGAAAATTGAGGTCATAAATAAGGGTATAGCAGCGCCCTTTTTGAATAGCGTTTACGTTTGGTCATCCCAAATCGTCTAAAAAAATTCCGGATGATTCTGAAGGCATTCGTTTGATTTCTTCTAAATGACAGCTGATGTTGTTTTGAAAAGAAGGGGCACATTGATCACAGGCTTGAAATCAGAATCAAAACCAGAAGCACTCTCACTTGCAAGCATTTTAAACGCCACAGTCGTTAGATGTCATTTTTGTTGTTGTTTAAAAAAAAAACTAAAGAATTTCTGTATTTTGTTCGTCATTGTTTGAAAATTAGCTTGTTTTAAGACACGGAAGTAATCATTAATATTTCCTAAAAGTCCTTACTATTTTAAAGTACACTATTACTTCCTCATAGTCCTTCACTATCCAAATGCCACAAATTCAACTAAATGCAAAATTTAGAATACAAAATTACGGGTTTTGTATCAAATCAGAGGGATTTGAAATTTTGTTTTGAGAAGTTCCAATAATTGTATCGGTCTATTCTTTTTCTAATGCGACATTTTACTCAAAACAAGGCCTGTTTGCTTGCTGTGAATATCCATAAATTCTATGATTATAGATACCATTTTTTGAAGGCAAAATAAAGGTTTGAAGAAATAAACTGTATAGGAATAGTCCTAAGACTACATTTAAACTAATTGCAGTACCTAAAGATCTTTGTTTGCTTACTGATCGAATCGTTTGAAATGTCTCAATATTGAAAATTGAGTGTTGGACAGAAAAATGCATTTCAGATTGGTTTAATAATAACAATAATAATAATTTGACTATAATAATTTAACTATATGCCTATAAGACCCAAGGTCTTTTGAATGCAAACTGCACGGCAATAGTTAGAAGGAATAGAAAGATAGGAAAGATTTTTTGTGGGTACAATGGATTGAGAAATAGGTGATATTAATCTCATGGCGTCCAGTTGAAGCTGGGGGACTATTTAAAAGTTGCTGCCCAGGCTGGGGCTCGAACCCACAACTCTTAGGTTAGCAACGAAGCACTGTACCATTGCTACCCGTACCATTGTGACTATAGTTCAGGAGTGGATAAGTCTTCCAGTTTAATCAATGGAGGAATATGTATGGAAAATAACATGAGTTATAGGTTTGTCACGATTAGCTAAAAGATCTCAAAAAAGTTACCAAACCTTGTTGGAGCGTGCAAGCTAAACAAAAAAAACAGGGTTTTTTTTGACGTTTTAGAAATATAGGAATGTTAAAAGACACTTTTAACAGAAATTAATGTAAGTCCCAGTCAAATGTGAAATTCACTTCGCTCGTTTGCCTGTAAAGATCATGTGCTCTGAAAACACTTAACTAAGAGTTGCTTGTGTCAGACAAATGTTTGTTTGCAAATTTAACTACTAGTTTATGAAATCTAATTTTTGATTCTTGGAAAAACCTATTTGGCTTCTGAGCTCAGCAACTAACCTGATTCCAACGATTTCCATTTGGTTCTCCCAAATCGGTTTCATTTTTGTTTTAAGGAACCAAATTGTAAACGTCAAAGATACAATGTTCAAATGATGCATGAAAATCTAAAAAAAAATCCTTAATTTTCACACAACTTTCACAATTTTCGATTCTGAAGCAACCAAAAGGGAATATCACTTTTCAATTTAGTTTGTAATCATATCACTAGTTTATTCTATGCCTTACTTTAAAATGATGTTACACGACCTTTAAACAAAGGTTAAAACTAGTGTAGTGATACACAAGTATTCTGTTCACACACAATTTAAATAACAAAAAAAGGGAAAATGTCAACGTCTTACTTTTAATTAAGTTTTATAAATTGAGCAAAACTCAATAAATAAAAAAATTGACTGAAAATTTAATAAAGTTATTTTTCAGTCGTGTATAAAAACTTTATATTCAAATGGTTCTTTTAAAAAGTTGATGATTTAACTTTTATTTTAGTTGCAGATATAGAAAATGGAGTTCCTTGTGAAATTCTTTTATGTATGTATATTTTAATTGGTTTTTAAAATTTTCCTTATCATAATATTTCTTTTTAAACTATTAGTATGCAGGCACATTCTATTTTGTTTGTTTCATATATTAAATTACTATAATAATTGTATTTCAGTTTTTAATTTTTTTTCTACAATTAATTTAATACTGTTTATTTCTAGTAATATACATTATATAACTAGCTTCCTTTGTTTTGTGTTATTAATTTTGATTTATTTGTTCTTGTATTAAATAGTTTATTTATAGTTAAATTGTTTCAACGTTAATTTTAACATGTATTTGTTTGATAGTCTTATTCACTAATAGGATAGTTTTTTACTTCTTGTTTATATATTTTAATACAAATAATAGGTTTTTTTGTATCTATATACAATACAGTGGTTGTTTTGTTTTAATTAATATTATTTATAGGAACATAACTATTCATTTTCATAGGACTATTTATTTTGTTCATCAAAGCTAGTTGCAAAAATATTATTTTATATAAAATTGAATAAAATGCATTACAAAACGGAATTAAGTTATGCAAAGACAATGTCGATGGGAACTGTTGCTCAGGCATTTAACGATCCAAGACCGGCAAACAATTGTTCGTTTGAGATGCGATGGCCAGAAGCAAGTTAAAAAAAAAAAAAAGAAAGTTATCCCTTATTTCTTATCATAACACTTAACGCTTGAAAAAATTGCAATACATAAAAGGACTCCATCTAAGTGGTTTTTACCTGTAACTCACGAAATCCTAGAATGCGGCTGATGCAAAACGAAAGTACTTAGACAAATTGAAACTTTGGTTAACCAATATAATTGTAATAAATTCCTATAATGAAGGATCTTCCTTAATTTTTCCACATATGTAACTACAAATTTAATTAATTGATTTTGTGAGATTTCGACATTTCAGTTTGGTTCGTATGTATTTTTGTAATTTTTTTTATTTTTAGAAATCTTATTTATAGAAATCTTACTAACTTTTTTACTGTTGTCAATTAAGAGAACAGACCGCGTCAGTTGTATAATGAGCTTGAACCATAGACTCGTTAAAGCACACTAAACTTGCTTCATTTGCTTTCATTTGTCGGCAACAATTTCAAACTCTGCAAATTCATCAGGCATCACTATCCTAATCCTACCGACTTTGACCTTCTCAGACTAGACAGCAACTTCCGTTTGCTTTCTGTGATAATATTCGAATCCTGATTTTTTTACTTATTCGAAAAAATTCCAACAATCAAACATGACATTACAATGATATAGAAGTTGAAAAAACTGGGTCCGACAATTCTGTCTGTATCGGCACCTACAGCCTAAACGGCTGAACCGATTTGTTTCAAACTTGGAACATAGTATTATTATGACGTCCTACAGAGGGTTTCTTGGAATAAGCATTCTAGCTCTAAAACTAACGGTACCTGTCATACGATTTTTAGTGAAAAACTAATTTTTCTCAAAAACGGCTTCTACGATTTTGATAAAACTTTCTGAATAGTGTTTTCTGTGCAAACTTTATGTTTTGGCTGGAATAATTTTCCAGGAAAAGTCTTATAACAGTACCTCCCATAGGACCGGTTTTTTTAAATCAGATTTTCTCGTAAGCCACTTGACGAATTTCGATGACGAAATAAAATAATTTCTTGAAGTTTTCAAAAAAAAGTTTTCTTGAGCTTTTCTAAAAAATTAAAAAAAAAAATTTGTAATGTTTTGTTTTTCCAAAAACGTTTTAATTTTTTTTTATATTTAATTTTTCTGATAAAAACTACAAAGTGCTAGAAGTTGGCATACTCAAAAATAAATGTGTATACATATTTTCCAAAAGTTTTTCAAAAAACCATTTTGAAATATAAAACAGTAAAAGAAATCAGCTGGCTTACTTCATTTTTCCCAAAAAAAAAAAAACGTTTTAACTAGTGATTTTTAAATGTTTAAACACAATGAAATTTCATGATTTTTATACCCTATTCCATAGAATGGGTATATTGTTTTTGGTGTGGAGTTTGTAACATAGAGAAATAATACCGTTAGGTATAGAAAAGTATATAAATATTCTGACTCAGAATCAAAAGCCTAGTCGATTAAGCCATGTCCGTCCGTCCGTCCGTCCGTATCTATACTCTCTAGAGGACGCAATTTTTGAGCTAGAAAGCTGAAATTTTGTATATATAATCTTTGGTTCAAGAGTAAAGCTAAGTTCTTGAACCGGCAAAATCCGCCCACAAACAGCCCATAATCGCCATTTTTGTTGAACAACCTCAATTTGGTAGAATTAAATTATGTTTTTTGTACAGTTACGATAAAAGCATAACACTAAAATTTTGCACACGTAAGCTTTAGGTAAACTTTTTTCCAATTCAATAAAAATATTTCAGTTTGGGCGTGGCTGACGCCCATTTTTCATACAAAACCATTAATATTGTTTTTATAAAATAACAATTGTTATATTAAAGCGAAAAACATTAAATTTTGTGGGTATTACTTGCACATAAACATCTTGTGTATGAAATCACAAAAATTGATTTTGGGCGTGGCTGACACCCACTTTTCACTAGAATTTATAAAAAATTGTTTTTGTAGATAAACGGTATTTGTAATGAATCTGTAAGCCAACATTTTGCGTCTCTTAGTAGAAACTAAAAAGTTTGTGTATGAAAAGAAATTTTTGAATTTTGGGCGTGGCTTACGCCCACTTTTCATGAAAGAACGAAAAACGTAGTTTTAAAAATTTAAGCTACTATCAATATTCAATTTAAACCATTTTCCTTCCGTTTGTTATTTGAAAAATATATCTACATTTTCTTGTGTAAATTTTTTCAATACACCCACTTTTAAAGGCGTGATTTTGATAAAATACCTTTGTTCAGGTAAGATTGTTTAAAAACTACTCGATTTAGCTGTAGTTTTACACATATGCCTAAATACTGATCAAAGCGCAGTTAGTGCTTCAAATTTTTAAGACACGCCCACTTTTAAGGGGCGTTTCCGTCAAAAGTCGTATAATGCATTAATTTTTTTAACGTTTTTTAACTATCGGTCGCAGTTTTGAAGTAAAAAGATGAACACTTTGATTTATATTCCTTGGTACGTAGCAGAGTGGGGTCCAAGAATTGTTAAGAACACCCAAAATCGCTATTTCCATTAAAAATCAATTTTTTAAAAATTTTAGTTTTGTCTTGTTTTGTTCAAATCGATCTGCAAGAATAAAATTGAATGTCACTGAGCTCATACCAATTGCCTTGGCAATTAAACATTGTAACTTTTGGCGTGCTACTAAAGAAGAATTTTGTTTCTGAAACATCGGCTGTTTGCGGGAGCCGAACGCATACACATACAAAAATATAGGGAATAGGGTATCCAACAGTTCGTTGCAAACGTACTGTAGCTCTCGCTTATGTTTTTCTTTAATTTTGTTCCAAAATCTACAGCCCCAAGATCACTGTCACACTTAAGAGCAAGTTCGTGCGACTCAGTCGTGCACTTTAATTTTTTTTGTGTGAAATTGACATAAGGATTCATAAGAATGCGCTGGACGGGGGTTATAGCTACCATTGAAATACATCACTGACATTCTATATTTTTACTGACATGTCGGTTATAGCCATCATTGAAAAATTCACTATTAGAAAATAAAATTCGTTTATACAAAAAAACAATTTTGAGATTGGAGTTGATTATACAAAAAAAACATAAGCGAGAGCTACAGTACATTTGCAACGAACTGTTGGATACCCTATTCCCTATATTTTGTATGTGTATGCGTTCGGCTCCCGAAGCCAGCCGATTTTCCAGTTTCAGAAACAAAATTCTTCTTTAGCAGACAGAAAAAAATTCAATAAAATTAATTTTGTGTGGTGTGATGTTCAATCAGTGCTGTGCTGGCGCAATAAAAAAAGGCATGCGCTACGCCCAAAGTTAAAACTTTTTATTGCCAAGGCAATTGGTATGAGCTCAGTGACATTCAATTTTATTCTTGCAGATCGATTTGAACAAAACAAGACAAAACTCAAATTTTTAAAAATTAGATTTTGAATGGAAATAGCGATTATGGGTGTTCTTAACAATGGACCATACTCTGCTACGTAACCAAGGAATATAAATCAAAGTGTTCATCTTTTTACTTAAAAACTGCGACCGATAGTTAAAAAACATTAAAAAATTAATGCATTATACGCCTTTAGACGGAAACGCCCCTTAAAAGTAAGCGTGTCTTAAAAATTTGAAGCACTAACTGCGCTTTGATCAGTATTTAGGCATATGTGTAAAACTACAGCTGAATCGAGTAGTTTTTAAACAATCTTACCTGAACAAACGTATTTTATCAAAATCACGCCTTTAAAAGTGGGCGTATTGAAAAAGTTTACACAAGAAAATGTTAAGATATATTTTTTAAATAACAAACATAGGGAAAAAGGTTTAAATTGAATATTGATAGTAGGTACATTAAATTTTTAAAACTACGTTTTTCGTTCTTTCATAAAAAGTGGGCGTAAGCCACGCCCAAAATTCAAAAAATTCTTTTGTACACAAACTTTTTAGTTTCTACTAAGAGACGCAAAATTTTGGCTTGCAGATTCATTATAAATACCTTCTATCTACAAAAGCAATGATTTTATAAATTCTAGTGAAAAGTGGGCGTCAGCCACGCCCAAAATCAATTTTTTTGATTTCATACACAAGATGTTTATGTGCAAGTAATACCCACAAAATTTAATGTTTTTCACTTTAATATAACAATTGTTATTTTATAAAAACAATATTGATGGTTTTGTATGAAAAATGGGCATCAGCCACGCCCAAACTGAAATTTTTTTATTTAATTGGAAGGAAGTTTATCTAAAGCTTACGTGTGCAAAATTTTAGTGTTATGCTTTTATCGTAACTGTACAAAAAACATAATTTTAATTCTACCAAATTGAGGTTGTTCAACAAAAATGGCGATTGTGGGCGTGTTTGTGGGCGGATTTTGCCGGTTCAAGAACTTAGCCTTACTCTTGAACCAAAGATTACATATACCAAATTTCAGCTTTCCAGCTCAAAAATTGCGACCTCTAGAGAGTATAAATACGGACGGACGGACATGGCTAAATCGGTTAGGCTTTTGATTCTGAGTCAGAATATATATACTTTTCTATACCTAACGGTATTATTTCCCTATGTTACAAACTCCACACCAAATACAATATACCCATTCTATGGAATAGGGTATAAAAACAGACAGATTAAAACAGAAAGAGAAATACCAGAAAGGAAATCAGATGTTCATTTAAATGGATTTCTGTCAGTAAAATAATAAAAAAGGATTTTACGAATAGTATTAATCAGATTCAAGTACTTTTTGGATGAAAAACATTCTAGAATATCATTAGCTTTATTTCGGTACCCAGTTCTGTTTGCTCAATTGTCTTAAAATCAACAATCAAAATGATCACGGATGCATTTATTTTGGCTTAGGAACGTCAACTATAAATTGTTATTAAATGTCGTATGAAAACTTAGCTCTGTTCATTAAGTCTTATTCTTTTTGGGTACACAGGATGTCTAGACAACCAGAGTATCTCGATGCCAAACAAATAATTGCATCACAATCACAACCGACTTAAAGCACCAACTTTTTTTTGTATTTTTTGTATACACTGTGATTCACCAGCGTTGTGCCAAAAAGCTAGAGCGTGTAGGTTGAGTTAAGACAAGAAAAAAATCGTATGGGAGGGGGGGTCTATTCCCCCCGTGTAGCCGGGAGGGGCAATTTTCTGAAAAATTGACTTATTTTGTAAAAAAAATATTAAAAATCAACGGCTTCGTTTACAACACCGTGTTATACCTTTTTGGAAAGCCAAAAACTTCTCCTTTTATTTTGTTCTTAAATTAAATTGTTTTAAAGAATAGTTTAAAAAATATAAATTTTCAAACTCAAAATTTTGAAAAAAAAAATTGAAAAAATAATTTTAAAACTAATTTGTTTTAAAATTTTACGTAATTAAGTATAACTTTTGTTCTCAGAATTCAATGCTTCCATTAATTTTTAATCCAATACTGAAAACCGTATGGCTTTAAAACTTTTTGTTGCCAAGGTATTCAAAAATAACCGAACCTACTTCTTCACAAAAACAATAAAATCTAGCCTTACAAGATGGCACAAGTGATCATTTAGCCAATTGTTTCGTGTTTTTGTGAAGAAGTAGGTTCGGTTATTTTTGAATACCTTGGCAACAAAAAGTCGTAGAGCCATACGGTTTTCAGTGTTGGATTAAAGATTAATGGGAGCAATGAATTCTGAGAACAAAAATTATACTTAATTACGTAAAATTTTGAAAAAATTAGTTTTAAAATTATTTTTTCAAATTTTTTTTCAAAATTTTGAGTTTGAAAATTTATATTTCTTAAACTATTCGTTAAAACAATTTAATTTAAAACAAAAAGGTATAACACGGTGTTGTAAACGAAGCCGTTGATTTTTAATATTTTTTTTACAAAATAAGTCAATTTTTCAGAAAATTGCCCCTCCCGGCTACACGGGGGGAATAGACCCCCCCTCCCATACGATTTTTTTCTTGTCTCAACTCAACCTACACGCTCTAGCTTTTTGGCACAACGCTTGTGAAGCACCCTGTATATGTATTTCGTTGTCATGCATGTTTTTGGTCCTAAAAGGTTTTGAATGAGCCACTAGTCACGGCATTGTCTATGCATCTTATTTTTTTTTTTATTAAACCTACTTACTAAACGTCAACTAGCCACACTCACAATTTCATTTAAAGTCCGGTATTCCCGAAAATGGGCCACCGGACGAGCGCATGGCTTTCATTTTAGCCCACTGTAAAGTGTGCTTTATTCTCATATGATTGCGCACGGAATTCGGATGAGCAAATCTGCGACCACATTCAAGTACAGGGCAGACGGGACTATCACGAGGATAGTGTCTATCTAAGTGCTGCCTAAAGACTCTTTGCTCCAGTGGAGTCTCGCACAATGGACATGGTAAAAGATAATTACTATTGGCCGCTGCCGCTGTAGTTGATGCTGCAGCTGCAGCCGCCGCTGCTGCAGCAGCTGCCGCTGTTGTATTTTGAAGAATTTCAGGAAAATCTCGTGATCGACTTAAAGCTATGGTTCTAGCCATAAAAAGATTTGCCGTAAGCTGTTGCTGATGGGATTGCATCTCGCCCATGTGTTGCTGCGTCATGTTAAGTTTGCTATCGTGATGATGTCTCTGCATAAAGTGTTGATGTTGCTGTTGGTGTTGATGATTTTGTTGTTGATGTTGCTGATGATGATGCTGTTGCACCAACGAATGAAACAACGAAGGATCAGGGCTCTGAGTATTATTGTTATTGTTGTTATGTTTTACAGTCAACGACATTGCCGAGGATGATGAATCATTCGAGTACTCATTTGATGAATTCTCCGGAGAGGGGGACCTTAATGGTGATTTAAGAGTGGGCGGAAGTGAAGTCGGGCGATTTGAATGTGCCTTGTCATTAATACCATTTTCGATACCATTGCATTCGGATTTATGAATTTCATTAGAATGTATATCCGCTGCTGGTGAAGTGGATAATTTGTTCTTATCATCTGTTTGATGGGTATCAACAATTTCGTCCTTGACAATAGCCATTAGTCCATATTTGTTTTGAATATCTGCAAACCGTTAGACAGCAAGGGATCGCATCGAATTAATGGATAATTTTTTTTTTTTTAATTTTTATACAATGAGCTAATTTTTATTATTTAGATAAGTATGTAATATGAAATATATGTAATATATAAGTATAATATGTTTAATGTTCTATATTTGTTTTATTTTTATATAAATTAAAAACTCATTCGGCAGTCGCATTCAAGAACTCTATCCGACCCTGATCTGTTTTTTATTTATTTGTTTGCTTGATTATCTTTGCTTTGTTTTAATGTTGAAGATGACACATTATATTCCTGAATCATCCACAAAATATCAACAACCAACAACAACAGAACTGAATTTGCCAAGTGTGTGTGAGTGTTTTTGTTCACTTTCCTTAAATTTAAATATAATTACAAAAACTTTATAAAGGTTCACAATTTATTAGATAATATTTTTTTTTCATATCTATTGCCAATTTTTTGTTTCCTATTACATAATACAAAGATTTAGTTTGCCAATTTGTATGTATATCATTCATTCAGTTCTTATCGTTATAAATATAATTAAAAGTCAATATATTGGAGCCAATTCGTAATTTGTATTTAAAGTTTTTTTTCATAAATTTGGAATTCGGAAAAAAATATAGGATAATAATATTTTAGTAGATCACGGTCGTTATTGAAATTAAATTTTTTTAATGAAATAAAAACAAAAAAATAAAAATGTAATCTGAAATGCATTAGCATATACAAAATCTACAAACAAAAATCAATAAAAATAAAAGTTTACTTGATCACTATATGGCATCCTTTGAAGGAATTTAAAAAATTAACAAAATATAAGATTTTGAAAGTACATGAGTTACTTTATTTAATTTTTTTCAACGAAGGAAGTGGCAAAAAGTTTAATAGGAATATGAATACCAACATTAAATAGCGCCCAACGTGGGACATGTAATGTGTAAGAAAATGTTGATGAGATAATTAAATAAATATATAAATTGTTGGCACAACAGCTCCAAGCGGGGCCTGTGACTGTGCAAACAAACAAAGAAATGCTGATCTGAATATCACTAGACACAAAGAATTAAATTAGCGAATTGAATTAGAGACGAAAAGCTGAGTAAAAGTGATAGAAAGGCTAAATATTAAATAGTTGGAGCATTACGTCAATAGAGAAAAAGACGCAGAATCTTATCTGCTGAATTTTGGTCTCTGTGACGATAAAAACTGTAAGATTTTGGTCATAAGTTCGACACTTCAAATTAAGAGATCGGGTAAAAACCAATTCCTATACTTATCATAGCCGTAACGTTAGTGTTACGATTGAGTTAGATACGGAAATAAAAACCCGAACCCCTAGAAGAGGTTGGAATCTCTTTCAAAGAATTTGGCAAATACTGGACGCCGGGAGACAATTTAAAAATTTAAGATCAGTTACATACATAGATGGAGTGTAAGTGTTGGAGCTCTGCTTAATAGTTAGTGGTCCTTGTGAGTGCTGCGCCAAAATGTTACCCTTCTTAGTTACACTTCGTGCGCAGGTCTTTGTTAGTTCTAAGTCCCGAAGAAGAAGAAGTGATCAAATCTGAGTGAAGATCAAAATAGAAAATTAAATCAAAAACATTTTATTAAATGCGATGGTTTGATAAGCAAACCATATCAATAAAATCAAATCACTTTAGAAACATACAACGAAATTCATAGACTCTCATATGAATAAGGTTTGTATTCTGGGTGTGGGCAAAAAAAAAAAAAGAATACGTGTGTAGTTCGCCAAGCACTCATCAGCATCATTACCACCCCTATCCATTTCAATACCCGCACCTGCATGTTTGATTACTATGCTTGTTTCGTTCGCTCAATATCGTTCGTTTCAAGCACGCTCCCTTTTTCAATAAACAGATACTAGATAGATGTAATAATAGTGTATTTATTTTTTGTTGTGGCTTCCAAGCCCTATGCGCACCCAAAATATTTTAGGAATTCGATAACCAATAGCAATAGCAATACCGAACACCCAAAAACATACATATATTCCATTTATGTATTTAGGGTATATTTTTCTTAATGTGATTTATAGGAGATCTACATGTCATTATATAAATTTCTTTTGATAGTTCCATGCATCTATCGCCGCCCAAGCCGCAACGTAGAAAACATGGTGTTCCACATACTTTAGCTCCAAGGGGTTTAAAAGTATAATACCAGCCATCAGAGTGGGTTCTGTCTTCTATTAACAGTCATCGAACACGCGATAATAACATTCAATAGTAATTCAGGAATGTCTTACTATTGTTATGCGTGCATGCAAATTGAGTTAAGGTATAGCGAAACAGGAGCTGAGAATCCTTGCTCTCTCACTAAGCCAAAGCCAACCCTTTTTATTATTGGTATTTCCTTGCTTTGTATCATCTTTAGCATGGTTGTTAGGAGTGTGATTGGTAACAACTATTTTATTTTTACTTTTTCTTTTGCCACTATAATAATGGAAATTTGTTTTTCGACCTCGCATATTCATAGCGCAGTAATTTACGAATTTGTGATATTTTAGACGCTCCGCGTTGTTTTTACGATAATCTCTTTCGATTTTTTTTTATTTCGTGTAAGGGTTTAGGGATGGTTAACCCTTCATTGCGTTGCTGTTTGTACTTAACATTTATTTAACTGAGATGAAGTGAATATAACTCCATTATATGTGGCAAAAGTGTGGTAAGTATTTTTTTTAATCGATAACGTGAAGCAAATATGATTTTCTTTGGGTAATGTCAGCAGTGTTTTTTTCTTCTCTTCAAAAATAGAACCTTCGAATAAAAAGGAAAAGCGAACGTTATCGTTGGTGAAGGAACCGTTATTTTAAAAGTCTCGTGTCAGTAACTTACACAATATTTGGTTGTAACATTGCGCCAGTAATAATAATTTGAAAGGACTTACAAATGGTTGGGAAATTTTGTCAATTATTGCTATTCAAATATTGTTGTCTTATTATATTTATGCGATATGAGCGTTTGGGGGAATATTCACAAAATGCTATCAGTGCTTTATGGCCCTATTCGAAATAAGAGAAATTCATATCTGAGAGAGCTGAGCTTGATACAGTAATATGACAGGGGGTTAATAACGGGTGGGCCAAAAGAAGTCATCATGTCATGGTCAAGTCGAGAAGATGATATCGGCCAAATGGGCGCCGGCGCCGTCCCAATTGATTGCTGGTTTTATGGCATTTTTCATTACTTCAGCGAGAACTTCGGGTAACAAATTCTCGCACTCGTGTCGAATGTTGTCCTTGAGGGCTTCCAGAGTCTCGGGCATGTTCACATAAACACGGGACTTCAAAAAACCCCACAAAAAAAGTCTGAAACGGTTAAATCGGGCGATCTTGCGGGCCAGTGCAAATCGCCAAAACGAGAGATGAGGCGTCCCGGGAACGCTGCCTTTAGAATATCGGTTCATGTATCGCTCCATGGCTTGCTCACTTGTATTCTGCATTTTGGGTGGCAATGGTACAGTATATGTATTGCTTGGTTGCTTAACCTGAGAGCTGTGAGTTCAAACCCAGCCTGGGCAGCAATTTTTATTTATTTCCCAAGTTTCAACTGGATGCCACCCGTGGAATTTCCTTGAGATAATTATCACCTAAAATTTCAAACCACTGTACCACCTTTCTTTCCTATCTTTCTATTCCTTCTCTCCTTGCTCGCACATGTTAAATCATTGTAAGGGTATTTATATCTCCTTGAGTGCGAGTGCATTATAAAAAAAAATTTGTCTAGTCCACAAATGTCAAAACAGATTTGACATTGGCGGTCATTTGCAAAAATAAGAGCATCTTCCAATAGGGTGATTTCTTTTGGCCCACCTTGTATAAATTCAATTTTTTCTTTTAACTTGCGATTATAGGTGCCATAAGGAAAGTTATGCATTCGGACAATCAAACATGTGATTACGTTGATCAACTCCTATTTTTGTTTGCCTTGGTCCTTGTGGGTAATTATTCCACGCCAAATAGTTAGGCTCAACAAATAGTTTTATAGATAAAATCCATTCTTCCCAATTCGCTTTTTGGTTCCTTAAAACTTGTATCAAGGTATCTTTATCAGAAGTTCCATTCAAGATGTCATCTCTTAAGGATGAGATTATAAAAATTGCAATGATCTTTGAGGTTTTATGTGAAAATTAAAACTCAGTTGCAGCTAACGTAATTTCATTTTCGTTCCCAATTGAAACTGCAAACAAATCAACGTCAACAGAGCTGTTAGAACCTGACTCTATTCACCCTTCATCCTTGTCCTCTAACAACCCCTCTTCCTCTATGCTCACTAAGTCTGCTCTCAAAAAGGGTAAGAAAAGGGGTCGAGAAGTATCATCGTTATCTAAAACTCCGTCCCCGGATCCGAAGCGCCCAAATTCAAGGATTGTCAATCCAATAACTATGGCACTGTCTGCTCCCCTTACAGAAGTGGTTATAACCACTGATAACAATTATTCTAGTGCCGATATCGACCCACCGGCGCGGCGGGCGGCAGCGGTTCCCAATATATTAACCAGCACTACCCCATCTTGGTCTGAACCGAAAAGTGAATCAAGTTGTTCTTTTACTAATACTAATAACATCAACAATTCGGAACCTCAAAAAAAAAAAAATAGTAGAATTTGTTCCTAAGACAAAATTAGTATTTGTATCCCGACTTGACCCTGAACTTCAACTCAATGACATGGTAGGTAGGTAAGTATAAGTAGAAATGGCGGTTCTCAATTGAGCTGAAAAACTCATAAGAAGAACCCAATTAACAACGCTGGTATGCGCCGTTTTGTTACCATAACTAAACAACTTAACGAAGGATTGGAAGATTGTAGTAGGATGTTATTTCGGAGAAGGATGGGTTGAGCTAGTACTCTCTTGGACGACTTCAATCTGCCAAGCCAACCATAACACACCCCGATGTAACCGTACTCCAGACTTTATGCCACCGAGGCAGGTTGCTGGTTGGCACGGGTACAATAGTTCTGTCAAAGAGTTGGTTCAGTAAGCGGGTTTGGCATAGAAAACTCCAAGAATCATGGCCCGCCACCGACACTTAGGCGAGATGTATTGTTCTCAAGACGGTTTCTCTGCTAAGCCTTTGAATTGCTTGATGGGGGATTTGAAGGATGTTTTTGCAGAGAGGGGTGGAATGCACTAGCATTCACTTTGATAAAGACTCAATCTGCCAAACCAACCCTAGGAGAGTTTCTTTTAACCATACTCCAGACTTTATGCCACCTGGGCAACACAACGAATCATAAACTATACTTTCAAAAAATTTGGGGATGGAGGATAGTTTGGCAATCGGACGATTGTTAGATACATCGTTTTTGCTACCTTTCTTATGAATTGGGAATATCAAAGAACTTTTCCATTAAGAAGAGAAGACACCTTGTGTGAGTGATAGTTGGAAGAGAATTGAAAGGGGTTCGCAGAGAGCGATCACATATCTTTTAAGAAAAATAGCTGGGATGCCATCCAGACCAGAGGAAAAGTCATCTTTAAGCGAATTGATCTTGTCAACGACCATTTGGGAGCATATTAAGAGAAGCAAACGACGTGTGCGGACTGTGCAACAAGAACTTATGATAATCAAGGTCGGGTTCATTTGGCTTCTAGGTAATATAAATAGTTTAAGGGAGACGGAAACTGTATGTATGTTTTCCACAACATATTCCTCAAATTGCGAAAAACACGCAACTCTTTTGTATACCAGCGAGGAGATGCCACACAACTTTTTTGTAATGCGTAAGGAACACATAGAGTAAAACATTTGAAGATAGAGGTGAGGAAGAAATAGGGGTTTTTGAGTTAAGAAAAAGGTTGAAATTAATATTGTTAAGAAGAGCATTAAGTTGATTGAAATCAGCTTTGCGAAAGTTAAAATGAATACAGTTTTCTGGTTCAATAGTTGGGGGACTTTGTTCGTAAGACAAGACTAAGAAAGAGAGGAGGATGATAGTGGTCAGGGGTGGAGAGAAGATGGAAACTTTTGGAGACAGTAGAATTAAAAGGGTCGGAGCAGAAAATGAGATCAAGTTGCCTCCCTAAACTGTTGCACGTTCCGCTTAGTTGAAATAGGCTAGATTCGAATAAGCGATCGGTGAAAAGAAATTCTTTCTCAGAAGTGAGTTAGAGGGAATGAAACATGACTCGTCCTCTGATGGAATCCATTGTATATGTGGGAGATTGAAATCACAAATTACGACGGCATCATCATTAGAAGTAGGGAATCCACTGTCTCAACGAATTGTTGATAGACATGAGTTGGTTGTTAAGGGCGAATATAACAACAAAAAATAAATACACATCTTTTGCAGATAAATAGCTTTATGCACACGAATTCAAAAAGTGGAGATTTAGAAATTTCGACTGGAGAAGCATTGAAATTGAAATGGTTATTTACCGCCAGGAGAACACCACGCCCAGAAGGGGCATGAATATTACTTTGCCCGTCTGCTCGAAAGACGACAAAATTGGAGGTGAACAATTCACTATCTTGATAACCAGTGCAGGATTATATATATATAATCCTCATGAAAACGAGTATAGATTTTTTTGAGAAAAATGGGGCCAATTGACAAAAACAGAGTCCGATTTATCATATAGGTACGAAAGGTAAAGACGGACGTCATCTTAAATATTGCTCTTTCGTAACCTAGACATTATGTATCGACCACCAATCTCATTAGTTGTGGTTATATGGTCAACCAATTTAGATGTATAAGCTTGACAACAGGATGGAGCATTGGATCAAAAAGTGGGACAGGTGCACAAGGTGACCGATCGTTAGTAGAGGGGGTTCTGGTAGCAGGAGTATTTGTGGAGGAAGAGGGGGCTGGATTTAGGATGTGAGTCCGAACAAAGTTATTGTAATGTCCCTTAGAGGAGGTTCTTATAAATGCATTCAAATCGGGAGAGGCAAAAGAACGCGGTGAATCGGAATTAAATGAAACGCGTTTGCGTTGCGAAATCAATGTTTTTTTATGGTAGGGGGAGGACTTAGATTTAGATTATGTGGGTCTTCTCTTAGGTCTAGTAACAATTTCTTTTTTTAATACATTATTGTGTTTCAGATAAGGTTTATAGATCCATTTGGAGATTTTCATTTTACCTAGCCAAAGAAAAGGCGTTACATTAGATGAAAACATCCATTGAAATCTGAATGGGATACAAACTTTAAGACTTGATTTGTAATTTTTTTTTTTTTTATAATGCACTCGCACTCACGGGATATTAATACCCTTATAATGATTTAACATGTGCGAGCAAGGAGAGAAGGAATAGAAAGGTAGGAAAGAAAGGTAGTACAGTGGTTTGAGATTTTAGGTGATAATTATCTCAAGGAAATTCCACGGGTGGCATTCAGTTGAAACTTGGAAAATAAATAAAAATTGCTGCCCAGGCTGGGTTTGAACTCACAGCTCTCAGGTTAAGCAACCAAGCACTACATCCACTGTACCATTGCCAGCCGCAATAATGTAACATTCTCCAAGATTGAACTTAAAATTACGAAGAAAAAGATTACGGATCCAGGAGACATCAGAGTTGTAGGGCGCTTTAGTAACGAAGTAAGGACCATATTCATATAGGCTTTTTAATTTGTTCAACCTGTTGTTCCAATCGTTGAGAGTTCAAGTTGCGCCTAAACGTTGGATTGTTGGCACAGGCGGGGCAGTGCATTCGATGCAGTGAGACGAAGCGAAATCAAGATCAAGAAATAGAGGGGTTAGGTTTGATTCAATAATTTCAGCGTGAATTGAAATATTATAATTTGAGCTCGACTGGTGGAAAGTTAATAGAAATGTGTTCTTTTATGCGTGAGTTCGTTTTTATTTCATCTATTAAATCATTATAAGAAATGCGCGTTGCCGTAAATTCATCACTCATGTCATTAATTTTAGTTCCCATCTCATGAAGAATTGAGGTAAGATGAGCGGATGCGGATAACATGGAGTTCGAGGTACTTTGTTGATTTATTTCTAGATCAGATCGTATAGTTTTTACGTGATCATATATATTGTCGATAGGATGTGAGTTTGAAACAGACTCGAGCGTTGAGCGTATTAAGGTGTTGATATCGTCAAACTGGCAATGAGTGTGAACAACTCGCGAATTTAATTCATGCGTTATGGACGAAAGACGCTTATCCAAAGATGATTATTTTGATAAAAACCGATTGCCGAGGGTTTCAATAGAATTATTTAAACTTTCGATACTCTTGGAAAAATCGTCAAAGTGTTGCAATTGGGAGAGCACATTTTATTTATTTATTTACATAGCTAAAGACTAGCTTCAGATATACGAGTAAGTACTTATGTCTTGTCTAAAATAAGAGTACAATTATATGTATAATTGAATATAAATTTGACTGAAATTTAGATGAAAAATTAAACGATTGGTCATATAAGTTATTACATCTATTATTGAGAAGATTAAATAATTCAAAAAATTTGTTAAAGGGAGAAAATCGTTCATAATTAGTACGACAGTTTGGGACATTTATGCAGCTAGGTGGATTCCTTAAGTTTTTTTGAGGAATATTAAAATTTATTCGAGACAAAAGGTAAAAATTTATTAATTTAACGATAAAAACAAAACTTAAATAAGAACGTCTATTTACAAGGGATGGCAAATCAATTAGTTTCAGTCGACTGATGTATGCGGGAAGCTCGTAAGGATTTTCCCAACCTAAGCCCCGCAAGGAAAATCGCAGAAATCTTTTTTGAACTCGTTCTAACCTTAATATATGGCATTCGTAATGGGGTGACCAAACCTGGCAAGCATATTCAAGAATGGGACGAACAAATGTTATAAAAAGCTGTCTTGTAATAAAAGGATCTGAAAATTGCTGTGACTCTCTCTCTTAATCCAGCCTAGAATTGAATTGGCTCTATTTGATATGGAGTTGATGTGCTGAATAAATTCAAGCTTTCGATCTAATATGACACCAAGAACATTTACGTTTTCCATACATGATAGGGAAATTCCATTTAACGAATAATTAATTGGAGTTACTAAAAAATTTCTTGTGAGGCTCATAAAATTACATTTATTTATATTAAGAGACAAGCAATAATTACGAACACACCAGTCAAAAAACGAATTAAGGTCGGATTGCAACATTTCACAATCACTAATACTAGAAATAGTTTTAAAAATTGTCACATCATCCGCGTAAATGAGGCATTTAGAATACTTTAAGATAGATGGTAAGTAATTAATAAATAAAATAAAAAGTAGAGGTCCTAAATGGCTACCTTGTGGTAATCCAGAGTTAACTGTAAAATAATTTGATGGACAATCGCTAAACAACACTGCATAAGATCTGTTTAATAAATAAGATTTAAGCCACATTACAAAATTTTCGCTAAAACCAAGATTTCTTAGCTTTTTTTAGCAAGATCTTATGGGAGAGTTTATCAAATGCCTTACTAAAGTCCGTAAAGACGCAGTCAATAACTTTCCTTTTCTTAAATGCATCAATGCATAGTTCGGTTAGCTCCATAAGAAACGTTACAGTAGAGCGACCTTTTGTAAAGCCAAGTTGTTTCGGAACAATGACTGATTTGACATTGAAACACAGAGATTCACAAATAATAGCTTCAAAAAGCTTCGGAATAACCGATAGTTTGGCTATAGTCCTATAGTTTTGAATTTCGTCTTTTTTACCTTTTTTGTGTAAAGGGATTATGAAGGATTTTTTCCAAATACACGGAAATTGACAAGAAAACAGAGAACAATTAAAGAGAGTGGATAAGGGTAAAAGCAGATGTTATTATCATAGTTAAAGGCACTTTGAAAAAAGTCTGCAAGCAATTGTGTAATAAGACTAGGGTCATGACTAGATATATCGTTTGACTTGAGAACAGACGGATATTATCAAGACTTCCTTTTACTATTTATAAAGTTCCAAAAATATTTTGGATTCATTTTAAGATCTCTTTGTACCTTCTGCAGATAATTCAAATATTTTAAACTTGAAGATCAGTTGCAATTTTCACGAGCACGGCAAAAGTTTTCAAAGTCGGCTTCACTTCGAGATAATTTATAAACTGACCAAAACTTGTTTCTGAGGTTCTTAAGGCTTTTAATTTCACTATCATACCAATCTGGAACTGATGATCTCGATTTTACAGAAGTTAGAGGTACACATTTTAAAAAACAATCAAACAACACATTATAAAATTCAAAGACCATAGTGTTTAGAGTTAAACAATTATTGAGATATGACCAATCAACTTGTGACAGCAGCATATTTAATTTGTTAAAATCTGTGTTTTTAAAATTAAAAGTGTAAAAGTTTTCATTAAGGTCAGAATGAAATATTAAATCAAAAAAGAGAGAAAAAGATAAAGATGGATGATGGTTATCTTCAACATTACAGGATCTGTTGATTTTTCCACAACAATATCTTCATCACAGCTTGCGAAAATTAGATCCAAAATTCTTCCATTGCAATTAGAAACATCGTTAAATTGGTGTAGTCCAAGTGAGTTTTAAATCGTCAATTAGTTTTGAGTCACGAGATTTAAGATTTTGATTTTTCCACAACAATATCTTCATCACAGCTTGCGAAAATTAGATCCAAAATTCTTCCATTGCAATTAGAAACATCGTTAAATTGGTGTAGTCCAAGTGAGTTTTAAATCGTCAATTAGTTTTGAGTCACGAGATTTAAGATGTACAGTTGGCAACATAACGTTCGATTCAGGACATCGTAACCGAGCAATATTGCTAAGATTAAAATCGCCGAGGCAAATCAGCTCGTTGGTATATTCTAATAATTCATTGATATAGTTAATGAATTCAAAAGCTTTATCATAAACATCACAGCGACTTCCCGGAACTATATATACAGTTACAAGGTAAATGTTTTTGTTACTTAAAGATATTTTAACGCAGAGAAATTCATTGTCAAGGGCTACATGAACATGTACTGGCGTAGATATGAAAGACGATCTTACAGCAATCAAGATTCCACCTCCCACGGTATCTATATTCGGATCTGAATACCGGTCACGTCTAAAAACATTAAATGTGCTATCAAAAAGTTCGCAGTCTTTGATACCAGCATACAGCCATGTTTCGGTGAGGGAAATAACGTCATAAGAGCAGGTTATTGTTGAAAAGTAGACCTTATTGGTCTTTGTCCGAATCCGAAGTCCTCTCACATTTTGATAGAAAAAATTTATTAGTGGTGACGATTTACAAGTCTTGTCAGTGTGTTTTGAAAAGGGCGAATATTATTCCTTTTGTTTACAAATTCATGAATAATTATATTATCCGGCCATAATGATTTTTCAAGTAAATGATTGAATATTTCCTGGGTAACATATAATTTAAAGGATGTGTAGTCATTGCTTTTTGTTTGAAGTCGTTCAATTTTTAATTTAGCATTTGAGAACAAAGAAGTGACGAATTTACAAATATTTTCGCAGCTTGTGGCTGGATCAAAGTTGGATAAAAATAAGCATTTAAATCTTTGTTCTGCCTTAAGTCGGACTTCATTAATCGAGCTTGAATTTGAAGACGATGATATCAGAGACTTAGTTGGTAAGTTTGGTGAAATTAGATGTGTTTGGGATGATGGATTAACTGATAGCAAAGCAGTTGCAATATCTGTTGTTTTTGTTGTATAAGTAGGTAAGGTAAACGACGAAGATGGAGCTATTTCAGTTGAACTTGAATTGGCAAGTTTTGGAGCTGATGTCGATGGAAGAAGAGTTTGAGGAAGAAGAGTTTGAGGAATTGCAGAATTCTCATTAAAATTAAAATAAGTCAATTTACGAGTAAGTGCATGAGAATCAAATATTGACTTAGCCGTTTTTTTCATCGAAGGATTTTGGAGAGAGCTTTCTGCATCTAATTCGTCACTTTTTCGTTTCGATGATTTTTTGGCTTTATGATGGTCGTGGTATTTTTGGTTTTTGTATTATTTCTGGTTTGTCTTTTAACGCTTTGTGGTTGCATATCGTGCGTTTGAGAAACAGAGGTTAATGTTTCAACTTGTTTAGCCAAATTCATCAACTGGTCATGTAGATTTTCAAGATTTTGTCTGTTTTCTGTTCTGTTCTGTTTTAATGAAAGCGATTGTTATCGGCGATTATAGAGTTTGTGGATTCACTAACAACTTTTACGACTAAAAGAACACGCGAAAGGGATATGTTTTTACACTCGGCACAAAAATATACGAAATAGTTCAAGAATTCGTTAAGGTAAGCACGAGATCTTTTACTAAGCCCGAGACACAGTACACAGAGGATGATATGATTTACCGCATAGACCACGACATGCAACTCGGTCGGTGTATTTACTGTCAAGGACGCAATTATTAGAGTCGCATTCCATTATTATCACGAAAAAGTATTTGATTATCTAGAAACTAAAAGCAGATTGAGTTGAAAATAGTTTTAGTCTTGTATTTATGTTCGCAGAGAGAAAAAAAAATGATACAAACCGATTTTTTTGTTCTTAATGTACGAAGGTTCTTATGTTAAAACCGAAACGATTGAAAGGGTTTAAGTATTTGCTAGAACTTATCTAAAACGAGAACCATTGGTGGATTATCCGTGATGAAACCAAAATGTGGTGAGTGTTTCGTGGAGAGAAAATATGCAAATAAAAAGAAAACACCCAGAAGAGTTTAAGGTGTAGTACCAAGAGTGGAATTGCTTGGTAGAACAATACTAAAATGACTCACCCGGAGGGTAAGACTGAAAGCAAGTTGGATTATTGTTGTCGTTGAAAGTTGAAGTTTGCTATTCAGTCGACATCTGAAGTACAGGCTGGCGTTGAGGATCGTATATAAGCAGCTAGTTGAATTGAATCGCGCAGGCACTCAGAGATGTTGCATTAAGTAGGTATGTAAATTGTATTCAGAAATGGGGATACAATGTAGCATCGATTTGCTTCATGGGCAGATCATATAGGAACAAATTTTCACTCACCGGGAAAGAAGTAGAACAAAAACTATTAACAGGAGCAAATAGATGTCAGAGAAATTAAGCACAAAGAATGCAAATAATTTTCTCAATGAGAGAATTTTATAACATTTATAACTTCTTTAATAGATTTTATTTCGTTTTTATAAAAAAAAAGAAAAAAATACACTGTAAAACTTTGTAAAGCACAACTACCATTAAAAAGAATTGATGTAAAAGAGTCTGGCTAGTAGATTCACAACATTATTGAGATAAAAGGTGAAGGAAAAGTTAGTTTAGTTAGACAACTGACTAGGCTGACAGCTAGAATATGCATCCCAGGTATGGTCTCTTTTCTATGAGATTCATAAGTCTAGGATAGAGGCAGTTTCGATTTGCTGTAAAAGGTCTCTTCTGGGCAGATCCTTACAACCTCCCACCTCGCTAACACTGGATTCAATTTCTTCAGATTCAAACTTTGTCACAAAGACGTGTAAGCAATGATGTTATTTTTACTCACCAACTTTTAACGGGATTTTTAGACTCACCCGATTTAATTTCTTGTGTTAGTTTTAATCATCGCGGGGGGTTCATCATCTTCGTAGGTTAGACCCTTAAAATTGTCCTAAGCACTGTTATAACTATAGCATGAATGAACCTCTTACCAGCATGTGCAAGCTTTTCCACTCAAATAAAAGTATTTTAGGTATTACTTGGGATTATAAATAGTAACTATAATCCCAAGGCAAGTTCTTGATTTGTGCAAGAAAAAAAAAATTGAGATCCTTAACAATCACACATGACATTACGATGATGGAGAAGTCGGGATTTTTCCATCAATGTGGCAGGATATTTTCAAAAATCGCGCGATTTTTGAAAATATTCGTACCTTAGTTATGCTCAAAAAAATTTAATATTGTTCTCAAATCAATTTAAATATTGCTCTCGAAACCTTTTAACTTTAATAGTTCGCGCTCTTCAATGTTATGCCCATATTGTAAAACAATTGTTCAGAGTTCACTGACAGTATTTTGGTAAAAATTGATCTAAGAGCAAAACGCTTAATTACTTAGTGTTAGAAATCTTTGTTTCAAAATAATTTAGTTTTAAAATTTAATTATATAGGTACTTCTTTTTTTTAATATTTGAATTTTGTTATTGTTATTGATATATTCAAAAACTAATTATTTAATAAAATAAATAAAATATGGTATTTTTGCTCTTTAAATTAGATAAGTTGAATACGTTCTTCTGTGGGAAAAAAATCCACAAAATTTTAGGTTGAACAAATTCCCACTCTGGGTGGGCATTTACTTCACTTCAAAAAGTGGAGCTTATTCCCACTAAAAGTGGAATAAATTCCCATGTGGAGTAGATTCCCGTGGAATAAATTCCTTGCACCGACCTGCAACCGTATATCGTGTCGTGTTATCGGTATACCTGTCATACAATTGTAAAGAAAAAAATTGATTTTCTCAAAAAGCTCTAACGATTTTGATAAAACTTTCAGAATGCTATTTTTTAAGAGTCTATCTTTTGGGTAGAAAGGATTTTTTAAAATTTGTCTTATAGCGGTAGGTATACCTCTCATAGAACTAGTACTTTAAAATCAAGTAAACTATACATACATCCGATTTCAATAAAATTTGGATACAGGAAGTCATTCTTAACTTTTTATTTGTTATGTCAAAATTCTATAAAGCTTTTTTTTTTTGATTTTGAATAATTTTTTTCAAAAAAAAATTTGGTTTTCGAAATACGTTGGATACGGGTATATTGATTTTTTAAAGTTATTTTTTCAGATGTAAACGACAGATTGCCACATATTTACATACTCAAACAAATTTCAAAATAATTTTTGGAAACTCAAACCTTAAAACCTTAAAAAAAACTGGTCGAACGATTTTCAATATTTTTTTCCCTTGATAGACATTTAGTTTTGAAATTTCATTGCATACTTAAACTAATTTGAGCTGAAAAAAAGTACACCATTTTATTTCTTCGATAAATTTGAATTTATGAGCATAAATTTATAAAAATCTGTGGAGCGGTTTTTGAGAAAAAGTATTTTTTAGAAAAACTTTTTGAAAGAAATTTCCATAGGTATTCAGCAAATACATACATTTATAATTTTTAGAAAAAAAAAATTTATAAGCAGCTTTCAAAATATTATTTTTTTAATTTTTTTTTCAAATGCTTTTAAAAATACAAAAAAATGTTTTTTTTAAATACTGGTATGCAGTACAAATTGAGCTACCTACACCTATATTTGTGTGAAATTTCGAAAGAATCGGTTGAGTCGTTTTCGAGATAGTCGAAAGCAACAAAAAAAAACGCTCCTGTGGAAAGTACCGTTCTTAGACATTTTTTAAAAACTTTTTTCAGCCATATGATTGGTCGTACCTAAAAAGCAACACTGATTTTTTTAAATCAAAATCGTTAGTCGTTTTTGAGAAAAATAAGCTAACGGTTATATGGCAGGTACCGTTATTTTTTGGGCTAAGAAAAAAATTTCAATTTCCCCTCTGTACAATGCCTAAAAAACTCTATATACCAGGTTTGAAGCAATTTGGCCCACCCGTTTGGGCTGTAGGTGTCTATACATACATACAGACAGACAGACAGATATACGGACATAATTTTTAGACCGTCTTTTTTCGTCTTAGCTATCATCGTAATGTCATGTTTGATTGTTATCTCAAAACTTTTTTTTTTCGACGAATGCATAACTTGCCTTATGGTACCTATAATCGCAAGTAAAAATAGAGAGTAATATAGTTAACAATTTTTTTCCGTAAACAGGAAAGACGGTTTGCCGATGGCCTCAGTTGCCAGTGCTTGAAAATGTGTCAACTTTGTTAATTCATCGACGGAATAGATTAAAGTGTAATGTAATATAAAGACGGTTTGCCAACATGCGGACCGGCAACGCACATCTGACCGTGCGAAAAACAGGGAAATTCGAGATTAATCCCACAGACTTCCAACGATCGGCATTGCGATTTTTGATTGTCATCGCAAAATCCAATATAAAGGGGAACTAAATTCGCTTGAATTGGAATGGCAGATCAGTTCGAATAATCGAGATAAGGACTTCCACTACTTTGAACCTTGTCACTTTCAGCTGTTAATTATGCAGCATAGTTCCTGGCACATCAAGCGAGTTCAAAAATTCCTTTGGATAGTTGGTCGCTTCATTTTCGTCGGTCAGCGGATTTGTGTGAATGCAGTTCTCCAGCGATTTGACTTTGAATTATGAAATTCAAGCTATCGACGTTCTTATTCTTCGCTGCTAGTATAACCCGTTCACTAATCCAATCGAGATTTTTATATTTTTGTGCAATACCGAGGAACACTTTGTTGACGAGCCCTTCCTTCGAGTAGGATGTGAACTCTCAAAAATTTGCGGGAACGATATCAATCCAGTCAAAACATCAACTGGAATTTGGCCCCATTTTCAAGCGCCAGCAGTTGTCTCAAGAATTCGGCAGTTGATGGGTCGCTCTGCAATGCGACTCTCATGTTCATAGTCAATTTCAACTTCTTGTCTCGAATCACTTAAAAATCTTTTCATCGCTCGGTCTATTGCCTCAAAGCTCGTTTATGCGCCATCGTGCATTTATCCCAGATAATGATTTTGCATTCTCGCATCAATTTCGCTTTCGCCGAATTATTGGTTAAGATAGTTCCACACTATCCTACAGTGTAGTTATATATTATCGCACACAATATTATATCGAACAAGGATGGCAACTCTGGCAAATTTTTAAGTGACATCAAAATTGATTAGCTCCATACAAAAAGTGTTTTATTTTATATAAAAAAAAGTCTATAAAAGAAAAAAGTGTTCTACAAACTTCTAATAGTGTTTCAAAATATAAATACATAAAAGTTTGCTTAAAAAACAGTGGAAATTACAGTGTTCATGAGTGCGAAGAGATCCCTCGCTTTCACTTCACCAGAACATCATTTTGCATCTTCCAAAAGACATCAAAAAACAACAACAAATACACCAATTATAACAACAATGGCAGTTGGACAAATGTCAATAGAAGAACTGAAGACGTTTATGGGAAATCTGCTGGACGAAAAAAATGCTAATTTGGCAACAAAAGAAGATATCACATACATTCATGAGGAAATTCAACAACTAAGAACGAGAAATGCGGAGCTCACAACTAAACTCGAGGATATTCAAGATCAATGCAAATCTCTTAAACGAGAAGTAGATTTTCTTTCTAAGAAAACTTGCGAAAAAAATCTCATCGTTCGCCTCCCCAAACATCCAAACATTGATCATCGTGAAGAAGTCAAAAAGTTATTCACTACTCTTGTTCCAGAAGAACCAACCTCTGGTATAAACTCAATGCGTGTGTTAGCTTCCAACTACCAAACTTGCAACGTTTTGGTGGAAACCAATTCTAAAGATTATGTGGATGAAGTGCTTCAAAACTCAAGCAAACTAAAAGGTACTGGCATGTTAATTCACCGAGACTTTCCATTAGAAAAACGAAAAGTGCGACAATCATTGCTTCGTGTTAGAAAGGCAATTAAAAATTGTAAACAGACTGAGGAAGTGATGATAAAAGGCGAAACATTGGTAGTGGCTGGTAGAAATTTCAACTGGTGCAGAGAGAGGGGACTTCTTTCTGACAGATCAGACGGCTGCGTGATTCTAGCCGAATTGTTTGCGGGGTTCAGTCTGTCAAATGAAGAGCTTTTACGATCTTCAAAAAGCTCATCAAGATTCAACGCAAGCGGAGAAAACAAACAGATCATCGTACATAACAAACCACCTAGAACTATGCAACGAAATTTGAACATGGATTCTGCATGAGAAAGAAACGTCTGCCAGATTCAAAATTTAGAACTAGAAGTAAGTAATTTGAATTTATTGTCGTATAATGTAGGGGGTTTAAAAAATAAACTACTTTTTCCATCTTTTTTTAATTATATAAATAGTTTTGATTATTTTTTTCTGTGTGAAACTCATGTAATGTTAGATAATTATGGTGAATTTGAAAAGTATTTCATAGATTTTAAATTATTTTGGATCCCAGCAACACGAGTACATACTCGTGGACGGGCAATTGGTGGATATCTATTTGGGTATAAATCTGTTAATACAAACTGCAGTTTTGTTACCATAAACAACCACACAGCTTTAAAAATAACCTTATTAGATGAATTTTATTATGTTTTTCCAATATATTTAAATTGCAATAATTGGGATGAAGATTTTTGTAGTTTCAGTAACTTGTTAAATAGTGTAAACAACAGTAATGTAATGGTAATTGGTGATTTTAATGCACGGCTAGGAGAGGAACAGATTGAAAGTGATACGATGGTTTTTGATGGACACTTTAAACTGACCAGACATTCAAAAGACAAAATAATTAACGGAAACGGAAAAAAATTATTAGATCTTTTTCAAAATTTTGATATTTTTGTATTGAATGGTTCAATTAACGGTGACATTTCAGGGGAATTGACATTTATAGGAGGTCCAGGTTCTTCGGTTGCAGACTATTGCGGAATAAGTGGTAATTGGTTTCAAAAAATACAGGATTTCAATGTGGGTACATTAAATTTTTCGGACCATATGCCCATAACAGTAACCATTACTACAAAAAAAGTAAGACCAGACGGCGATATTGTTCTTCTGCCTAGGCTCTTATGGAGGGAACGGGATAAGGACAGTTATCATGCAAGACTGTGTGAAATTGTTCAGCAAACTGATTTTAGTCAAGTTAGCCTTAGTCATCAAATCGATCTCTTCACCCAGGCTATTAAAAACTCGGTCACCTCAACTGATAAAATGTATGTTGCAACAGGTAAACAAAAATGGTTCGATGTAGACTGCGAAAAAGCTAGAGTTAAGTCTTTTAAATTGCTGAAGCTTGCAAAAGCACGAAACGGAGATTTTTTCCGAAAATCTTATGTTCGAGCTAACAGGTACTACAAAGAACTTTGTAAAACTAAAAAACAAGAATATTTTTCAAAAATTGCTACGAATTTAAATAGTGTAAGAGATCCCTCTCAATTCTGGAAAATAGTAAAGGAACTGAATGGAACAAAATTTAAGATAGGCAAAATTTTAAATGCTTATATACTAGCGGATTATTTTAAGAGTCTTCTAAATCCTATTCTTACTTCAGATCCTGTGCAATACGCTGAAAACTTAGTAGAGGTAAACGCGTTGGATGAAAATGTTAGCTCAGAAGAGATACGCATTGTTTTAAACAAAGCGAAGGACAATAAGGCTCCAGGGGATGACAGAGTTCCTTACGAGTTCTTCAAAAATGCTCCTCATACTTTTATAGAAAAATTATCGAAGACATATTCCCAAATATTACATACGGGAGAAGTACCTGAAAGCTTTAAAAAATCAATAGTCTTTCCAATACATAAGAAAGGTGATGTAAATAATGTCGAAAATTATAGAGGTATTTCTTTTATGAATGCTATTGCTAAAATATTTACAGGCATCATCTTAAATAGGGTTGAAGTTTGGGTAGAGGAAAACAGACTACTCAATGAGTTTCAAGCAGGTTTCCGTGCAGGTTACTCAACGATTGATCACCTCTTTACTTTCCAAAACATAGTCGATTTTTATCTCGAAAAACGGAAAAAATTGTATGCAATATTTATCGATTTTAAAGCGGCTTTTGATAGTATAGATCGAGGAGCACTTTTTTATAAATTGAGTATGCTAGGAATTTCATCCAAAGTCTTAAATGTTTTGAGAAATATGTATGAAAATACTTTGTCAGCAGTTTGGGATGGCGAGAAAATGTCAGGATGGTTCAGAACTTTAAGTGGAGTTCGACAAGGATGCTTATTATCTCCTTTGCTGTTTGCATTATATATAAATGATATAGTGGACGCCTTGCCAAACGGGATTCAAGTCGCAGGACTAACAATAAAATGTCTTTTATACGCAGACGATTTAGTATTGTTCGCAGACTCACCGGAAAGCCTCCAGCTTATGATAAACAAACTTTGTAGATATTGTGAACTGTGGAATTTGGTGATAAATACATCAAAGTCTAAGGTTATGATTTTTAAACCAAGTAGAGGTAGACACTGTAGGAATGAGAGGTGGGTCTTGAATGGAGAAAACTTAGAAGTTGTGGATGAATATAACTACCTTGGCATGTTAATCACACCCAATCTAAGCCCAAATAGGCACTTCCAAATGAAGCTTAAACAGTCGATGGCTGCTATAAATTCAACTTGGAAATCACTCTTTAAAAACAAAAATGTTGCACATAGCGTTAAATTTAAAGTATTTGAAGCAGCTTTAAGGTCAATTATGACTTATGGTTCTCAAGTATGGGGGTATCAACAGTATGATCTGGTGGAAAAATTGCAAAGATTTTTCCTTAAAAAAACCTTCAGCTTACCACAGGCAACTCCCAATTACATGCTTCTTCTTGAAACTGGCCTTCCACCTATATATCTCTTCACTTTAAGAATGCACTTTGAGTATATAATAAAAGTCCTCTCATATAATGACAATCGTCTTCCAAAAATATTAGCAAGACACAGCATACAAAAAAATATTAGCTGGTTTCAAAAATGGGAGGATATATTCTTGTTGTGTGGGGTCTCTCTGCAATCTCTAGATATGTTTAATGTTTCTCTTAAGGAAAAATTAATAAACATTTTAAAATTAATAGATGCTCGAATACGATCAGATCTAATAGAGGAAGCCAAAGGGTCATCGCGTCGATCATTATACCCAAAACTTGAGTACAATATGAACGAATTTAACTATTTCAATGACGAATTGAGCTTGTTTGAAATATCTAATATTTTCCGTGTTAGGGGAGAGCTTCTTGATTTGAACTACAGACCTTACTTTAAAGACCGACAAACCTTTTGCTCCTTGTGTAACTTGGGAGAACAAGAAACATCCTACCACTTCTTATCTGTGTGCCCTATTTTAAAAGAATTGAGATTTGTATACTTTCAAAAAACAATATTAAATGAAGCAGAGTCGATATGTATTCTTAATGGAAAAAACTGGAAAATCCTTGCCCAATATTGCATTGAAACCATAAAGTATAGAAAAGATTTTGTGGATGATTAACAGATTTTATAAAGCCTGTTTTAGTTTTGTTTTTTATATGTCAATATTTAATTTATCTCAGTAAAATATCTATTTTTGTTTGAGAAATTTATGTATGCAAATCATTTTATTTAAACCCCATATTATAGCATTTTAAACTTATTTAAAAAAAAAAAAAAAAAGGTCACATCAAGCACTTTTATTTTGTATAAAACTATTTAATATAAAACAGAAAATTATGTTATTGTTAATTCTAAGCTATTCTAAAGAACATTTGAAATTTAAATTAAACATGTTAAAATTAAGTTGGCATCTGGCAGACGGTTTCAAACCAAGGCCAAAATTTTATTTATTATGTTTATGTAAATTGTAAACTTTATACTTGAACTGAAAAAATAAATTATTCTATTCTATTCTAAATTATTCTATTATATCGAACAAGAAAATTGAAAGACATTCATTATATAAACACTATTCTAACCACTTCATTTAACTTACATAAATAATCTTCAAACAGATTATTATCTGACAAGGAAAGGAAAGAAGTCTAGATCTAGATCCACATTTCACACCCCCAACTATACTCCCACAGTCACAGTTTTCTTTAAACTATTCACATAGAAAACATTTTGAAATGGCTAAATTCGGATGCATTTGAAACAGAAAGCTAAGAGCATCTAAGAGTAGCTATAGGGACGAACTACAACTACGATAGGCGATAGAGACGTTGATGGGAAACTATCTTTGAACTATGCACAAAATATGCGGAGGACGATGATAAATACTACTATACTACTAAAGAATGACAACCCAGTAAGGAGTATTTCAATGCATCCAGCTGGGCATGGACAGGACCTTTCCAAAGAACTGCATGAAAACGAATCATTCTCCAAAATCCTTATGAAATATTTTAGTATTTACTTATTTCGTTAAGTGTAAACTATGTGTATATATAAGTGTGTGTTTGGTTCATATATGTATAGGTAGCTGTTGGTACCTTCGCTTATTTCTTCTTCAATAAATCTGCGTTATTCTTATTCTGTTCCATGTTGGGTATGGTATTTTTTTTTGTTCGTATAAGTCTAAGTGAGTGAGGAAAGTTATATGTGCATAATTAATGAAATTAAATACAAAGGTTTCCTGTGCTTTATTCTTCTTTGGGTTCGCATCCCGAAAATGCACACAATTATTGAGTTATAGTATAGTTCAGTGGCGAATCGTAGGTAAGGGCCGCCCGGCCCTAATTTTTACACACTTAAAAATAAAAAAATAAAACAACCAGTTATAAGTATCTACTCGTACACTACAAATACATACGAGTATGTATGTCAATAAACTTAGTTAAATTTCTCTACAAAATTTTGTAAACTGTTGTTACTCCTACTTTCTAGCAACTGAAGCAAAAATAAAGCCACGAATTCAAAATTTTCCCATATCGTTTACTTTCCGATTTTCCAATATCTAAGTGAATAAAAATGATAAACCTCAGGATATCAAAGAAAAAACTTTAATTCGCTAGCGCAATAGAAATGTATACCTGCAATGCTAACACGCATCTGACTTTATAACACACCAGCGGCAAAAAAGCTTACTGTTTATGTGTCTATCATCTATTTAAAAAAACATTATTTTCAAAAACAACCAACTGTTTTCAAATCTTAAAACTAATTAAGTCTTATGTTCTCGATAAAATATTATATAATCTACTTGCCGAATTGCTTGTATATAGAGTTTTTTAGGTATTGCACAGAGGGGAAATTGAAATTTTTTTTTGGTTCAAAAAATAACGGTATCCCTTCCATATAACCATAATGTTAAAGCTTATTTTTCTCTAAACCGGCTATAACGATTTCGATTAGAAAAAAATCAGTGTTGCTTTTTAGGTACGACCAATCATATGGCTGAAAAGAAAAGTTTTAAAAAATGTAAGAACGGTACTTTCCATAGGACCGTTTTTTTGCTTTCGACTATCTCGAAAACGACTCAACCGATTCTTTCGAAATTTCACACACATATATTGTAGGTAGCTCAATTTGTACTGCATATCAATATTTAAAAAAAAATATTCTTTTGTATTTTTAAAAGCATTTAAAAAAAAAATTTGAAAATTAATATTTTGAAAACTGCTTATTAAATTTTTTTTTCTAAATTTTAAATAAATGTATTTGCTGAATACCTATGAACTGGCATTTTTGAATTTTGTTTAAAAATTTTTTTCAAAAAGATTTTCAAAAAAAACTTTTTTTCTCAAAAACCTTTATACAGATTTTAATAAATTTATTCTCATAAATTATCCAAGAAATAAAATGGCGTACTTTTTTTCAGCTCAAATTAGTTTAAGTATTTATTTAAGAATTTTGAAAAATTTATTTTTATTAAAATCTCAAGCCCCTAGACCACTGTCACACATTGGAGCAAGTTCGTGCGACCCAGTCGTGCATTTTATTTTTTGTTGCTTTCACAAGTTTTGCAATTCTTGAAAACATCAAAAGTGTAGTTATTTAGATCTGTGTTTGGGTGAGAATGGCAGGTAAAACGCGACTTGGAAAAGGAACCAATATCTCTAAGAATCCAGCCACCCCAATTCCATCTGGCTCTAAAAACTCAGAGAAACAGAAACACTCCCAAACATAATACTTCAATTTTACCGGCCTCTTAAAGCACGGAGAGCAAAACACATACAAACAAAAAATACATACTAAATTAGGCCCACAATTTAGTTAATTGTAAAATCCCAAAACTGTTCTGGAATAACGTGCGGGAACTTGGTGGTCGTTTTCGAAATACCAATATTAATAATTCCCTTCAAGCGGACATTATTAGGTCCTCATTTCAAAACATTAATTTCGGCGGGTGACAATTGTCCTTCTTTTAGCTTTGCATACCCAAATATTTTCGTGCAAGAGCTGGACACAACAATCTCTTTAAGTGAAGTGGAAGCAGTGCTTATCAACATGAAGAATAATAAATCATCTGGAATTGATGGTATTTCAGTGGAGTTCTTCAAAAACGCCACTCCTCATTTCAAGACCTATGTAGTGGAATTCTTCAACCGTATGTTAAATGAATCTTGTATTCCTTCCAGCTTTAACAAAGCCATCATTTTTGCTATTTTTAAAAAGGAAAATGCAAGTCTTCCTGAAAATTACAGGGGCATTTCTATCCTCAATTCTCTACGAAAAGTATTTGCTGCTGTTCTTTATGAAAGACTTTTGAAATGGATCGAATCCGGTGATCGTTTAAGTATTTTCCAGACAGGTTTTCGTCCTGGATTATCTACAATAGATCATATTTTTGCACTTTCTTCCATCGCAAATAAATACCTTGAAAGAAATAAAAAACTTTATTGCTGTTTGGTTGATTTCAAAGCCGCTTTTGACTCGGTCAATAGACAAGCGTTGATTTACAAGCTGTCATCCATGGGGGTCTCTCGAAAGTTTCTTCAGCTCTATTCAAATTTGTTGTCTTCAACAAGTGCAGCAGTGTGGGATGGTGTCAATTTATCACAATGGTTTGATACTTCAGCTGGAGTGCCTCAGGGATGTATTCTGATTCCTATTTTATTCGCACTCTATCGATGATGTTTGTGATATGTTGCCAGGGGGTGTTGTGTTCTCCGGAATTTGTATAAAAGTCCTACTCTATGCCGATGATTTACTTTTGTTGGCGGATAATCCATTCACACTGCAACTTCAAATCAATAGATTGCAGGAATAATGTGAAACTTGGGGACTGACAATTATCACTCGTAAAACCAAAGTTATGGTTTTCGAACAAAGGCAACGAAGAAGACTGCCTGAGGAAAGTTGGTATTTGAACAGCGAGCGGATCGAAGTTGTTTGGTGCACAGTATCTTGGAGTACTGCTAACTGCTAACTTAAATTATAGCAAGCATGCGAAGGAGAAAAATAGTGAAGCCAAGCTGGCCCTTAACATGATGTGGTCTACTTTTTTCAATAACCAGAACATAGATGTTTCATCAAAATACCAGGTATTCAATGCAACAGTTAATACATATATGTGTTATGGGGCACAGGTTTTTGGCTACGCAAGACTTGAAGAGTTGGAAACTATTCAAAGGCTTTTTTCCAAAAGACTATTCCGTCTCCCTAACTCAACTCCAACCTATGCTTTTTATGTGGAATCCGGACTACCCCCTATTTATATTCAAAATCTAAAGCTGCATTCAGATTATATAATTAAAGTTATGAAAAGAGAAGGCGGTCTTCACAAATCAATCATGCTAAGGCAACTCCAAGCGAACTCCACACCCTTCATGGAACTGAACCAACTGGCTCTAGCACATGATGCAAGGTTTTCTCTAAGTGAATTAGACTTAAATGAATGGAAAGATATTTTTGCTGACCTTATATCCAAAATAGACGAACAAATATTTGTACAGCGTTTAAATAGAGCAGCTTCACCGGAAAGCAGAAATATCTATAAATGCTTAAATCACCATCTATCGACCGAAACAAACTATTTTCGCACCGAACTCTCTATGGAAGCTATTGGTATCATTTTTAGAGCAAGGATTGAATTACTAAACCTTAATTATGTTCCTTATAGGTCGGACCTAAATCTATATTGTAATCTTTGTAATAGACGAGTGTCGACGAGCCCCAAATAGATAAGTTATTTGTAGTTTCTAAAATTAATCATAATTAATATGTTTTCGTTTAAGGTCGCCGATTCCGCTGATTAAGTCACCCACTTCTTGCAATATCGTATAGCCTAAATGATGATTCAACGCTCTCCAACGCCTCATAACTTGCACTTATGATATCATTTACAACGAATCTTTTCTTTCAACCCAGAAAGATACAAATTTATGGTGTCCGATTTTGTTAAATAAAACAATTATTAATGAATCAACGAGATCAAGCTTATAGAAGCTGGATAGTTTTTCGGGTGGAAGAGCTTTAGAAAGCTTATAAGTCACTACGGAATAAAGTTGTTCTAGAAATGAGAACTGCTAAAGTGCAAGTTTCGAAAGCTTTGGGAAAATCTTCGGAAGCTAGGAATTGGAAAACAGCGACAAAATTTTCAAAATTAATAAAAACGAGCTTAATTGTGAATTTGTATCTACTCCAAACAATGTAACCTCAACTGAACTGTTCACTGATTCAGCAATGCCTTCAACCGAATCTGCATTTAGTTTTTCAGAAGTTAGTAATTTTGAAGTTGAGAAAAGTTTTCTTTCAATAAAATGCACCGCTGAAGGAGATGATGAAGTGAATCCTGTATTTTTAAAATCAATTTTGCTTCTAAATAATTCCGATTCCAAAAAAATTACTTTCTGAAAAATTAAGACCAATTTCTATACTTCCACTTTATCAATAGTTTGTGAACGCATTTTGCAAATATAGCTTAGCGGCTATATAACCCACAACAATTATTTGGTACCAATTCAATCAGGCTTTCTCGCTCAACACAGCTGTACAAACGCCCTCCTTAAAGTCATTGAAGACATTAGGACTGAACTTGATAAAGACAGCGTAACGTTTTTAGCTCCTTTAGACTTCTCCAAAGCCTTCGACATGGTGAACCACTCAGTGCTGATGAATAAGATAAGATGCGTCGGGAATTTAACGTATCTCCAAAAGCAATAAAATTACTTCTATCTTACCTTAGCAACAGATAATAGTCTGTATGGATAATAGTCTGTCTGAGAATCTTCCTATACTTAAAGGTGTTCCCCAGGGTTCCATTTTATCCCCCCTGTTATTCTCCCTGTATATAAACGCAATCGCTTCTTTTATTCCCGAGGCTTCTTAGCATTTTAGTTCAGATGATATTCAGATCTATAATAGAAGTTGTTCGATAGGCCTTATCGAGAACTAAGCTTTTTATATCAATCTGGACCTTAAGCGGATTTCGAATTGGGCAGCTAATAACGGTTTGGCTCTTAACCCAAACAAATGCAAATGCCCTGTTATATCCAAAAAAGTACTTGATCTGTCAAATTTTACTCTAATTCTGTTAACTGGCACTGTATTAGAATTTGTAAAGACTTCTAGGAATCTTGGTGTGGTTTTCAATGGGAATGACCACATTAACTCATTAGTGGGAAAAGCATAATGGCATCTTAAGAACATTATGAGCTGCTCAGAGCTTTACTCCAATTAAAACAAGAATTTTACTTGCTAAGTCTTTGGTTTTATCAGTCCTAAGTCCTAACCTACGGATGTGAAATCTATCAAAAAAGCGATTGTTACAGCAAATATAAATTAAAAGTAGCCTTCAATAGCATTATAAGATATATTTATGGATTAAAAAGATATGACCGTGTTTCCTTTCTAAGGCGAAGCTTTTTAGAAAAGTCTTTCGATAATTTTATCAAATTTTGAACATTGATATTACTTTGTAAAATCATTACTACACGAAAGCCAACATATCTTTACGAAGAACTACGGTTTTCAGTATAAAACAGATCAACTTATTCGATTCACCCTTGTTTGTCGTGTCTTACATCTGAGAAACAATTTTTTATAACTGCCTGTCGCAATTGGAACTTACTACCAAGATGGCGCAACATGTCACACAGCTCGTGCCACAATTGATTTGTTGAAGTAAACTTTCGGTGAGCGCATAATTTTGCGTTTTATGTCCTGTGAATTGGCCTCTAAGATCGTGAAATTTGACGCCGCTTTACTATTTTCTTCTGGAATATGTGAAGTTGCTAGTCTACGCCGATAAGCCCGAAACGATTGACCACATTTGCAGCGTTATTGCCGTTATACCGCCACATATGTTGGAAAAAGTCATCGAAAATTGGACATCCATATTACCCTAGGTCCGATCCAGTCTGGCGGTCATATGCCAGAAATCATATGCAAATTATAATGCCAGAAGATTATCTTTCGAATAAAGTAAATTTCATGTCAATTTAAAATTATTCCATTTGAAAGTCCTATAATTCTAAAAAAACACCCTTTAGAATGTACATATTATACTGCGCTCAATCATCTATATGGTAGAGGGTTGCCTCCTCTGATAAAATTTAGTTGCTTACTAGGTAGCAGCATTTATAGGATTTTGTTATTAAGTAACTCAAAGCCGATTACTTTACCGACCAGCGCGATTGGACCAATTTGGCCTTATACACTTCTTAATGTTTTCTACTTACGTATAGTTATTTTCCAAAACAAAAGAAGTAAGAAATATGCAAAAAAAAAACAAGAAGTGGGTTAGGGAGGGGCATGCTGTCCCCTGCTGCTGCCTCACTGTTAGATTTGGAGTATGCAAAACTGCTTTTAGATAACAAAAAACTTTGCACATATCCGAAAACGCATCTACTCCAAATCCAAGAGTGAGCCCAAGCAGGAGGGTTGCAGGGGGGCAACATGCCCCCCCCCCTTCGTACCCACTTCACTTTTTATACGCAGTAAGCCTTATGCACCCATGTACGAAATTCACTGTATTTTTCTTTGATCACTTTCAGAATCTTAAAAGCCATTAATCCAGTTTAGCAGCAGTTCAGTTTGTAAGATTCGTTTAATTTTTGGTGTTGGAAGTGGCTCCGCGAAATTAGGCTCCAGGAAATAAGGCCATACAAAAATAACGAAAGAAGCCCCCAAAAAAAAGCACACAAAACAACAATAACGAAATTTCTCCAATTTTGGGACGTTATTTCATTTTTTGGTGCCTTATTTAATTTATTTTTTTGGGCTATATTTCATAATGAAATTAGGCCCCAATGAAATAAGACTCCAACATTAATTTTGGGGCTCAATTTCATTTAATATAAAAAAACGATTTGGGGCCTTATTTCATTTTTCATAATTTATATGAAAATAAAATTGTCTTTCACAAAAAGTATTGTGAAAACCCGGTAATCGAGGACCTAGAGCTGGCAAACTGCAGCTTGTTTGCGGACCCAGCAATCATGTTTCAATGTTAAGCCGAGGTGATGTAAAATGTTGAAGAAAAAACGTTCGTCGCTCTGTTTAAATCGGATTAACAAAGTGTTTTAAGTGCGGAGTTTTAATAACAAATATCATGTGTATATAATATATATTAATTATAAATTCTGTTACTTACTGATTCTTTTCAATGTTAAGATCGCGTTGAAAATCATCAGCGAGTAACAGAATAGCAGCAAAAAATCGCGCGATTTTTCGCTGTTTTTCTGTTGGGGCCTTACTTCATTTATTCCTGGGGCTTTTTTTCTTTCTTTGGGGTCTTATTTCACTGGGGCATATTTTCATAATGAACAAATGCCCCAATTAGGGGCCTTATTTCATTTTTTCTTTTTCCTAATTTCGCGGAGCCGTTGGAAGTAAGTACAAGGTGGGCAAAAAGAAATCACCCAATTGGAAGATGCTCTCATTTGTGGACTACACAGATGCAGAATACAAGTGAACAAGCCATGGAGCGATACATGAACCGACATGAACCGATATTCTGACGGCGGCGTTCCCGGGTCGCCTCATATCTCGTTTTGGAGATTTGCACTGGCCCGCAAGAACGCCCGATTTAACCATTTCAGACTATTTTTGTGGGGTTTTTTGAAATCCCGTGCTTACGTGAACAAACCCGAGACTCTGAAATCCCTCAATCAATCAATTGTGACGGCGCCCATTCGAAATCATCTTCTCGACTTGACCAATACAATTCTAAAGGTTCAAATAAACATAATCAAAACAGAGAATCTGTAACAGAACTCTAATTATTACTACTATTATTCCAAATTAAATTTCATCTTAACATTATTCTAATAAAAATTATTCAAACTTAAATATTTCTTTCCTCTTACTACTTATTCAAAATGTCATTTAATTTTTCTAATTCGAATACTGTTTGAAACTATGTTCATGTTTTGTTATTGTTTTGTGTTCAATAATATTATGTCGTTTTGTTTTATTAATTTTGTTTATCAAAATATAACTTCCACTTTCTTTGAACAAATTTGTTAATATGTAATACTAAATAAATTCATATAATTATCTGGAAAACCCACTAGATTACAAATAAAGTTTATTATTTGAAAATTTAAAAAAACAAACAAGTGTTTTAAATTTAAAATTGAAGTTGGGTTTTGGTAATAAATCTGTTTATTGGAAAACTGATTAGCCAGGAGGTCCTCTAGGCCTTCAGTTACTTTCAGAAAAACAGCACATAAGTCATCGGCGAAGTAGTTGATTAGCCAGGAGTTCCTCCAGACGTTCAATATATTTCGGAAGCCATCAGCAGAATTCTTCAGCACGGTGTTGTTAGTTAGGACTTAGGAGTTCCTCCAGACGACATTGCCGTTGCCAAACTTTATTCTATTTATATTACAAATCGAAGTTTTTCATTTAGAAAAAAAGAGAGCCAAGCAACATCGGATGGATGACTTCTTTTGGCCCACCCTGTAGTAAGTTTTCATGATTCGAAGTGTGTACTAAGTTGTAAGTTCCCATAAGAAAGTGGAGCACGTTCCCACCTTACATGTTGACTAAGTCCTCTTCTCTTAAGTGGACTTAGTTCCCTTTAAGTGGCAATGAAGTCCCTGTGTGGAATCAGTACCCAGGGACTTATTTCCCTGCACCGATAACTTACTGTGAAGCAGTGTTAATGCTGGTTAAATAAATTCGTTGCACTGGAAAAAGAATCAGTATTCTATATTTTATATATTTTATAAAAAATTTGGATCTGAATTGCCGCCCCTAGCAAAGTGCCGTCCGGGGCCTGTGCCCCCTAGCCCCCCTCGCTATGCCACTGGTATAGATGTGTATTTTATCTTAAGGTTAAATCAAAGTATAGAGTTTGCTGTAAAATATAACATATACAAATCTATTTTCAAAGAAGGATAACGTTCGAAAGTTGAAAGAAGGAGGAACGCGCTTTGTCCAGAGTTTAGATGATGATGCTTTTACTGATGATGATGAGATGATGAATAAATTATTGAACGATAATGCTGCGATTGGAGAAGTGCATATCAATTGAAGTATGAAATTGCATCAACAAAATTTATTAGTTCTCAAAATCAATTTGGTTTTAAGGTTGAGTAAGTTTGCGCTCATGCTTGAAAGGGTGAATTTTTTGTTTGGCTTACACCAAGGATTCCATTAAAAGAAAAAAAAAGATATTGATGAAGGATGATAAGGACATTAATACATTTTAAAAGCCAAATCTAAGAACGCTATTACGCAAACTTGAGCTTTTCCTAATTGCGAACATTCTTGGTTTTGTAAAATTGAAACCACTTAATTACTATTTTTGAACAACTATGATCATATGGATGCCGCTGAAATGACTATATACAAATCTTCAGGCGCCTTAAAACTAAAAATTTAACTACATAATTTAACGGCTCTCTAAGTTCTGTTTACTATTTGATATTTTAAAAAGTAAATCATACAAGAATTGGACGAGAGTGTCTAATCTAATGGGACAGCAAAAGTTTTCAATTCAATTTTTCTTTTTCCATAAGATTAATTAAATGTATTTTGGTATATATCTTTTATTCAAATAAGAATGAAGAATTTTGTATTGCATATTTTACGCTCTACAAAAAAGCTGAATATGCTTTTGCCGTAGGACGTAAGGAAAAAAAGTTATTGACCCGAAGCAAGGTCGAACATTTTGCAGTTTCCCCCTCCTTTTTTCCACAGGACCCTCAAGGTCAAACACTTACCAAAAAGTTAATTAACTATCCTTGAATGAAATCACGAAGTTTGTGCATACCTCATAAGAAAAAAAAAAAACTTAAAAACCGCATACCCACCCTCAAAATAAAAATAATAAAAGCTATATAATTTTCTACCAGTCCTTCGATCCTTTAGAAGAACATACAGAAAAAACTATCTGACAATCGATTACAAGAAATAATATCGAAAGCATTAAACACACCCTTAGAATCTATATAATGCAGGGATAATATTTTTTTTTTTGATATTGGCTATGAGGCAGGAAATATTAAAGAATAACATGTCGATTTGCGTTTTCCAACAATATTAGTTTTTTTTTTTTATCTTCTTATAATGCCCCATGAAAAAGACAAAAGCTGGAAAGCTGTGGTGCATGCAATTCCAAAACCTTTTTCAAAAAAAGTAGAACAGTCAAAACAGTATCAAGCCTTTAAAGGACCTAATTTGTTTTAGGATACGCATTGAATTTACGTGTCCAGTTTTCTTGGCACTGAAAAAGGAACACACCTTGCTAGAAAACCCAAGAATAATAAAAATCGAACATCGTGCTGTTCGATAAAATCATGTTGGATATAGGTACGTTAAAAGGCGGAAATGGGGTTATACATATGGGGTTATGTATATGAATATTTCTTTGAAAATTATATGATAGAAACAATTTAACAGGTATTTTAGATTTTCACACCCCAAAAAAAGAGTAAAATTGAATGAAAATAAATCTGATTAGGAAAACTTAATTTAGCAATGGAATCTTGCGAGCTTGTGCCTGAAAAGTGATAATTAGGGTGCTGCCATTGTAAATTAAATCTATAGTATAGACTCTGGAGATGGCATTTGACTGTGTCACCATTTAGTACCTTGACACTAATCTAATAGCTTTATAAAATACAATCTGAAGATAGCAGCGGCGTCAGTGGGTCATAACCCCTGACTATGAATTTGGGACTTATGACTCACTATACTGGGTTTCTTATTTCTTATGGGACTAAAGTCCCAATTGAAAGAATGCTGTAAACTAAGTTTTTTAACAAAATAATAAATATGTATATTTGTTCTTATTAATTTCTGTTCTTCACAAAATGTTTGCTTATCAAGAAAAAAACAGAAAAATTAAACTAAAAAATGGTTAAATATATATAGGTACGTCTGAAACGTAAGTCTGTTTCTTCTCTGTTGTCGTGGTGGTTCAAAATCTTCCAAATAATTCCGCTGACGTTCAGTAAAGGCCCCTAAGGCCGTGGAAACTCTCGCGAATAAAAAAAAAAAAAAATTAATAAGTTGAAACAATATTGTGACCCCAAAATAGCAATGCAAGGACTGACCGTTCTTGGGATCTGAATGGTTCAAACATTGAAGTAGTTAAGGATTTCAAATACCTAGGATTCACAATAACATACAATTTAAACTTTCGAGCTCACATAAAAGATAAGCTGACCGTAGCAAAAGCAGCTATGTGGTCAATTTTTTTTAATAACAAAATTGTACACCCGTCTTAAAAGTTCAAAGTGTTTGATGCAACCATCAATAGCTGTCTTTGTTATGGTAATGAAGCTTATGGCTTCAAGGAGTTAGAGGAAACTAAAGTTATCCAAAGATATTTCTTCAAGCGTATCCTTAGACTTCCATCTAATACACCTAATTATGCCATACACGTTGAGTCGGGACTACCAACAATTTTCTTAAGAAATTTGAAGGCAAACGCAGACTATATAATAAAAGTCATGCAAAGAACTGACAACAATTTGCAGAAAAAGATTCTTCTGAAAGCGTTACGCTGTAGATATACTCCTTTTAAAGATTGGAATGAGTTGGCCTCGGAACATAATTTTCGTTTGACGTTGTGTGTGGATAATTTAGACTCGTGGATTGAAATAATTTTTAAGGTTGGACGAAAATGAAAAGAAATTATTTTATTGAGGTTTATTCTGCTCAAAGGTTACAAAAGAACTGACTAATCTATATACATAAAAGGGTAAATAATTATTCACTAAAGAGAGAGAAAGAGAGTAATACCTATTATACAATACCTACATTATAATGGTGATTGGTGGTGTTGGTGCTAAGTTCAAAAACAAGGTCTTGCTTTACTACATTATAACACGCTTCTTTTTTTTTCTTTTTTTTTTTATACATATATATTTATAAATAGGTATGTATAGATATAGATAGCTAGAGGTAATACAATTTCTCAAAATTATTTCTTTAACAAAATATTTAAAATCTTAAAAACAAAATTTTAATCAAAACCTAATAGCTTAGGTGGAACACTTACGCGACCACTTTTTGTGCGATAAGGAGTTGCAATTACATTTTCAGGAATATTTCCCATCAGGGATTTTTCATAGTTAGCAGCACTGTCAGCATCACGCAAAACACTAGTATCAGATGTTGTTGGCGAATTATTATTGTTGAAGGATTGATTCAATAAAGATTCACTAGCATTTTCTAATCCCGAGTCTAACTGAGGTACTTCCATCTTAATGTTTGTGGATGGTGCGATGCTGATAGGTTCCAACTGACTTGAATTATCTTGTACAAAAGTTTTTATATGATCTTCATAAAGAATATCACTTGGATTATACACATTATTTTTTGTTTTTGCAATAAAGCGTCTGTTTCTTCTAAAATAATTTTCATAGTTATCTTTTATTACATATGATCTTCCATTAATATTCTCTACTATAATTCCATAATTCCATTCTTCTCTGTTTTTTTTGAAAATAACTCTATCTCCTACCTCTAATACAGATAAGTTTCTTGCATTTCTATCAAAGTAGAATTTTTGTTTTTCTTTTTTCTTTTCTATTTTTTTTACAATTGTATCTTCCTTTATGTTAATTCTATGTAAGAGTTGCTCTGTAATAGCTAATTTTGATTTAATTAGTCGACCAAAAAATAAATGTGCTGGTGTAAGACCCATAGACGCGACTGGAGTTGTGTTGTATTCTAGTATTCGGTACTGATATTCGTTGACTTTGCCCTCTTCCAAGCACCTCTTAAGTAAGTTCTTAGCAATCGCCACGCCTTTTTCAGCAAGACCATTGCTTTGAGGGTATCTTGGACTGGAGTATTTAATTTTAGTGTTGCATTCCTCCGCGAATTTTTCAAACGTCATTGAGCCAAAAGGACTGTTGTCACATCTGATAACTGTAGGATATCCCAAACGATCAAACAAATGTCGTAAACGCTCTACCACATTTTCTGTCGTCTTAGATCTTAAATTTTCAACCATCAAGTAACCAGAATAAGAATCAATGACAGATAGAAAATATTTTCCCGTAAGTTCAAATATGTCCATAGCAATTTTTTGAAACGGATAAGTTGGTGAAGTGTCTTGCTTCAAAGTTTCTTTAGTATTATTTCTTCTAAATTTTTCACACGTTGTGCACTGTTCAATGACGTCTTTGATTTGCTCAGTCATCTTAGGCCAAAAGTACAGCATTCGTGCTCTAGCTAGAGTTTTCTCTATACCTAAGTGGGGTGCATGTAACCACTTGGTAATAATTTTTTGTAAATCCGAGGGGATGACAAGCTTGTGATTTTTAAAAAGAAGACCATTTTCAAAGTCTAATTCCGATTTATATTTGTGAAACGTTTTTTCCAAGTCACTTAATTTTGAATATTGCGGCCATTGACCTTCCACATAACTACAAATTTTTTTTAATGGGTCATCCTTTTCTGTGATTTTCCTATACAAATCAAAATTTTCTTTTGATAAACAAACATTTCTAGAGACTGTGTGAATAATTGCACTAAGATTGACCATTTCCTCTTGTTCCGGAAGCTGTGCACGGGAATGGCAATCAGCAACCAACATCTCTCTACCGGGTTTGTATACAATTTTCATACAAGGATATTTCAGTAGAAACATAAACATTCTTTGAAGCCTCGGAGTCACATCATCAATATCCCTTTTAAATAGACTTTCTAAAGATTTATGATCACTATGCACAGTGAACTCACGACCGTGTAAGAATAGATGGAAACGTGTACACGCAAAGACAATCGCTAATAATTCTTTCTCTATCTGCGCCCATTTTTGTTCGTTGGAAGCCAACGTGCGTGATGCATAAGACACCGGGTGTCCATCTTGCAACAAAACACAGCCTAAACTATCCTTGGAGGCATCAGTTTGAATTAATATTTCCCCTGTTGGGTCGTAGGGCTTTAATACTGGCGCAGATGAGATAATTTTAAGTAGTGAAGACAATTCGCTTTCATGATTTTTATTTCAACTGAAGACTGTTTCGTTTTTTGTTAAGTCTCTAAGATAAGCGGTCATTTTAGATAAGTTGGGTATAAATCTCGCGAGGTACTTAAAAAGACCGAGAAGTCGCATAACATCCCCTTTATTTTGTGGTTTGGGCATCTTAAGAATTGCATCACAATGTTTGTGACATGGCTTGATTTGATTGGCAGATATAATGTGACCCATAAAACTAACTTCATTCTTTCGATATTGTATTTTTTCGGCGTTAAACCTTACATTATGTGCTCGCGCACGATTTATGACAGTCAACAATATTTCATCATGCTCCTTTTCATCTTTAGCTACTATACAAATATCATCAAAATAAATTATTAATCCCGGAATATCACCAAAGTGTTTCACCATCTCCCTTTGAAATATTTCTGGAGCACAATTCAATCCGAATGGGACCCGATTAAATTTGTATCGACCGAAAGGGGTCATAAAAGTCGTCAAATCAAGCTCCATTTGCCAAAATCCACTTTTCAGGTCAAGAACCGTGAAAATTTTCTTATTAGATATTTTTGAGAATAAATCTTCTGCGGTAGGAATTAAAAAATGCTCCCTTTTTAAGCACTCATTAAGAGGCTTAGGATCCAAACAGATTCGTAATTTTTTATTGGCTTTTTCCACTATTTGTATATTATTGACCCAATCAGTGGGATACTCCACTGATGAAATTATACCATCAGATTCCATTTTGTTAAGTTCTAATTTAAGTCGATCAACTAAGCTATGCGGAATTCGTTTTTTGTAATGCAACACAGGCCTTGCGTTTTCTTTCAAATGAATAGACACCGTAGTTAAATGCCCTAACCCCTCAAAAATATCGCTAAAAAGACTTACAAATTCACGTTCAGTGTGAGGGAGCTTTTTAATATTATGAACATCCAGTCGCTTAATGAGCCCAAAATCAACACAAGCAGGGGTGTAAAACAATTATCCACTACTAGAAATTCAGCTTTATTTTTAATACCAGAACTTAAATCGATACAAAGTAGTACAATAGTTCCATAAATTTTGATTTTGTTGTTGCTATAATCGCAAATAGATAAATTGATATTCGTTTTGTTAACTTCTTTCTTGATTTTGTTGATAATATTGATAGGAATGCAGTTTACATCAGATCCTGAATCTATCTTAAATTTAACATATTCTGACCCAATCAAGTATGTCTTTGTCCATTGATTCATTTTTTCGATTGTATTTATTCTAAAAATAGTGGAAGAACTATATAAACCAACCATTTCACCATTATATTGACCTAATTTACCTGAGCTATCCCATCTTAAAGTATTAATTTCTTTGTTACTCCCAGTTTTCTTCAAATTGAATCCGCTTTTATCTTGTTGTCCGGTTTGGCTGGAATCGTCCTTTTTTCCTGGTTGAGTTTTCCGATTTGATCTACAGAACTTAGAGAAATGTCCAACTTTGGAGCATCTGTTACAGGTTACCCGCTTTACACGACATTCCTCCATGTGGCCGTATTTGTATGGTCCACCACAGTTGAAACATGCACGATAAATTGCACATGCTTCGCCATCACATTGAGTTTTTTCTGTCTTTACTTCATTGATTGCCTTCACACTTTTGTCGAGAATATTCTTATTAGCAGTTGCAGCCTCAAATGTCTTGCACTTCTCTACAACGTTTTTTAAAGGATCATTTTCCCATCTAAAAGCTTGAGTTGCAAATTTTTGTCACAAACACCAATGATAATGCGATCTCTGAGCATGCAGTCTTCATAAGAAACACCACACTTACAATTGAATTCGCAATAACTGATCTGCTTGCGGAGTTCGGTTTCAAATTCCGAGAAACTTTGTTTGTCTTTTTGCACAATTGTGTTAAATTTGAACGTTTTCATTGTGGTGTTCTTCCGAGGTAAGCAGTAATCATCAAACTTTTTCAACACGCGTTCCAACGTTAATTCCTCGTTTTCGTTTATCACCGTTGCTACACTTGCTGCATCATCTTCTTCTTCCTCCCCCTCTCCGTTTTGCTCGGGCTCAACATGTGCAGGCTGTTGGTTGGGATTGTTATTGACAAATATTGATTTCAGAATAGTATCATTCGGAAATAATGTGTTAAATATATCCGAAGCTTTTGGGCCAACAAGCCATAAGAAAGTTGCTATTTTCCGTGCTTCAGTCTCCGCAATTTTATTGGTGGCTATCATGTACATTTAGAAATTCCTCTTCCAATTTTTCCACTCAGAGGCGAAGTTGCTGCAGTCCAGCTCACATGGTAGACGATCGTTTGACATTTCCGCTATTTTTCCCCTTTTTTTTTCTGTTAATTCCGTTCAAGGTTGCACAAATATATGGTTTTTTAATCAATTCTGTTTTGTTTGTTTGAAGCCTGTTCACAATTTTTTTTTTTGTTTAAGCTTGTTCGTCTTTTGTTTTTTATTTAACCGTTTTTTTTTTTTTAATTCTTTTTTTTCATATAGAAATAAAAAATAAAGAGTCTGTCGTAAAATGTAAATGAAGGAAACTTCTTTAATTCTATTTTATTTTCACTTCTGACACCATGAAATAATTTTTAAGGTTGGACGAAAATGAAAAGAAATTATTTTATTGAGGTTTATTCTGCTCAAAGGTTACAAAAGAACTGACTAATCTATATACATAAAAGGGTTAATAATTATTCACTAAAGAGAGAGAAAGAGAGTAATACCTATTATACAATACCTACATTATAATGGTGATTGGTGGTGTTGGTGCTAAGTTCAAAAACAAGGTCTTGCTTTACTACATTATTACAAACATATTTCAGGCATTTCTCAATAGGGCGAGGGAGTCCGTTTCTAGAACAGTATACAGTAAACTTAACTTCTTTTTGGGGGAAGAAATTTACTTTCGAAGCGAGTTCACTGTTAGTGAAATGAGTCTCATATTTAAGGCTCGTACGGAGATGCTTGAGCTTAACTACAGACCTCACAGAAACGATATGAATCCTTACTGCACATCATGCAATCTTAATGAAATCGAAAACGTTTTTCACTTCCTAGCGTTATGTCCGCTCTTACAAGAGATCCGGCGATTATGCTTCAATAAGAGCTTTCTTTCGTTCTAGGATTGTTTACGACTTTTGAATGGTGAGGTTGGTTAGAAACTGCTTATCCGGTTTCTCTCTGAAGCTGTTCCTTATATATATACCTACGTTGATCTCTAATAAACATCAATCTAAAATAATTTTATTTTAGCTAAACTTAAAGCCCGAGTTTCCGCTTATATTGAAATTCTTTAATAATTTCTCTTCCTTTTTATTTATTTTGTATTTTTTCAATAAAATATAAAATAAACTCAAATCAGGATTTATTCCAATTTATGTTAATAATTTTTGTTTTCGCTAAACTAAAAGCTCACATCATTTGTAATTTACAAACCCATAAAGGAAATTGTTCTTTCTGGCTTTACTTTATATTTTATCTGTTATCTAATATAAAATTTGTTTTCTACCTTCTTAATTGTTATTTTATAAATTATTTTAATTAAATTCATCATCTATCTCACTGTTAAATTGTAGATATCAACGGCAGACGGTTTAATAGCCATGCTTGTAAATCTTTTAAATGTTACTTAGTTTGTATTTTTTGTATGAAGAATAAATAAAGATAAATAATAAAATAAATAAATAATAATAATTCAAAAATCTGGAGCTTAAGATTTTGTTGTCGCATTCCTAAAAATATTAAATCTATACTCTGTCCAACATAAATCGGCAGAACGGAGAAGATACGGATATTTGTCTCTCATTCGCAGTCTTTTGTTTTCCGTAAATGCTTTTCATACAAAAGCTCTTACAGGGTTTCCGTAGTAAACACTTCAAATTAGAAGGGGCTTCTGACCCACCATAATATCGCACCTCTCCGGTGTAATATCGACACAATTGCAGTTTTTTTCTAAAATTGAGTCAAAAAAGAAGCAGGTGAAAGATATGTATAAAAGAAAATAATGTGAACTATATCTCACTGAAGTCAGCTATTTTTTGGACTCTTGAAGTTGATCCTGTAGGCCTATTTTAGGGCGTTTTTGCATTTTGAATAAGCAAGCAAACTTTAAACGTGATTCCTCATCATTTCAGAAAATTGCAATTACGTCGTTATTACACCGGAGGTGCGATATGGTCTTTAGTCCTGAAAATCAAATTCAGCACTTTTAACTTCGGGCCCAGTTTCCCTGTGCACCTTCTAACGTGTAATGAATGATGACCATAGTATACGAATTATTCAATGCTAAACCTCATAATTGTGAGTTTGGAGACGGATTTTCAAAGGATGAATGCATAAAGAGCTCACTTCCCGTATATTGTTGTTATTAAAAAAGGAGTGTAGTACGGAAGCGGGTCAGAATACCGGTTGTGAGAATTCTGTATGACCAAAATACTTCTTTTTTTTTGTTTTAAATACTGTTTGACAGAATTTCTGAAAAAAACAGAATTTTGTGTAATTTTGAATTACATTATTCTGAAATAAAGTGTTTTGAACCTACAGTAACCTACGACTTCAACCCGTACAGTCCGCGTGGCGTAAAGGTTAGTGCGTTAGACTGCCAACCCGAAGGTTTTCGGTTCAATCCTAGATTCTGCCATTTACTAGGAATTTACAAAACCTCCAAGGGTTAAACTAATTGTGAAAAGTGCATCTCTCCTAATAGCCGTTATTTGATTCGTATGTTTATTGTCAGTCACTTCTGTTCCTGCAGAGTATCTGCTTTTTTACAACTTGTTTTATTTTTAAGTAATTGTTTTAATGCAAACTTCATTTCAAAAAAAATGGTATTTCGTTTTAGTAAAAAATTCGCGACTGTGTGTAACTACGATATCTCAAGAACGTAACAAGCGATTGAAACACGGCAATTAAAAGGATCTATTCACACTGAGAGCTGATAAGATTTTGAAGTCAATCGATCAAGACGTTTCAGAGATAGTCAAAAAATAAAAATAAAAAAGTAAATTAGCAAGAGCTGAAAAACATGTACAACACACATTTTTGTGGACATGAAGAGCTCACAAACCAGCAAGCTTTGAACTTGGAATTCGAGGAAAGTTTCAGGATCGTCCTGCAGAATCAACCGCTTTTTAATATTTATTTAGATTTTGTTTTTGTTTTGTTTTGTTTTTAATGTTTACTCGAAAAACTACATTGCCAACAAGAGAGTACAATCGAATTCAAACAGCTCAAAATTCTCAAGTGGTATATTTTCGAACGCACCGAGCCTGAAAATAGCGGGAAGTTTCAGGCATGGCCTGCAGGGTCAATCGCTTTCTAGATTTTTGTCAACAAAATTGCAACTTTTTGATTTGGGCATAATCGCCCTCATTACATCAGCTTGTTCCTGTTATACGCATGATCGTGAACTAGAGGTTCATCGTCTTAGTTCCTAGACTTTGTTTCTATCACACCAAAGAAAAGCTTAAGTATCTACTATTTACTTATGAGGTCGGATAAGGTATAAGGTATTTATGCCTTAAAACTATTTTCACAATTTGAAAATAGCTTACACACAATAATGTACATTCGGTAAACATTATTAAAGTTTGAAAACAATGCGAACAAAATTCCTATTAAGTTATTTTTTAACAATCAATTTTTTGAGTGCGACAATGCAATCCATTAATTTAGAAAAATCTTCATTGCCTTTTAGCGAGATTTTATATCCACAAAATCATCAATTTATTATAACCTCGTATGAAAGTTTGTTCAATAATTTTGATTCTATGCACAAAAGCGCTATTGCGTTTAGTTTCTCTTTACTTGAAGAAGATCGTTGATAGTTTTAACCCGCTTTAAGCAGGAAAAGTTTCTTACACCTGAACAATTTGTCGATGGTGTACATAAAGCCATGCAAACTGCAATATTCAAATTTGGAAACAAATGCTCTCCAAATGTTGTTTTCGAAAAAACAAAGATAGACTTTTTAATGATCCAGAATTTGGCTTTATCAAATAAATTTCAGGAGAAAGTAGGCATTGAAAGTGTACGATTTCCTAAACTTAGAATAATTGTTATCCCAAAAAACTGGCTTTTCCCTTCAAATTTGATGGCAGCAACTCACTCATTTTGGTTAAAAATTCCCTGTATAATTTCTGCCGGTTTTTCGAATCTACACCTGAAATTTGTACTCCCAGTCATTGTTATTTCTTCATAAGGTGATGAAACCATCAAATCTTTTTTTTTCTTTTCATTTATCTTTTTTCGATATCATTCATAAAATTGCTTCGATACACTTAACTCCATCGCCTTTTCTTGGGATAAAAAACTTAAGTACATTTTGTTTGAAAATAGAAAATGCTACTTTCAAGAATAAAATGGTTGAAAGGAGAATTTCCACTCTCCATTCAAGACTAATAATTTATTGATTTAAGAATGAATTGTTTTTAAATTAATAAGAAAATAAATTGTTGACACAACAGCTCCAAGCGGGGCTGGGGCCTGTGACTTACACTCTCAACCATTCCTGTGTGTGCGTTGATATTCTGCAGGAATGGAAGGCACCTACAATTTACCGCCGAATCCGAAATGCTAACAGAGAAGCACTTCCCATGTCATTATTAGCTCTTGGAGGATTTGTCACTTCCTCGCAAGAGGCAGTTCTCCGGAAAAGAACTTAGGTAAAGTCAGGGATCGAACCCAGAACCTACGACGTGGCAGTCCGACACACTTACCGCTACGCTTCGGGGTAGGTAATACTAAAATTAAAAATGTTTAATGATTTGAAACAAGAGTGGTTTTAAAACAAACAAAAAATACTGGAGCCATTGTTTTTTTTTTTCTATTTAGTGCTAACTGCGTAGGAGCACTATTTATGGAAGTAGCGATAAAAGAAGGCTTTAAGGCTCTTTTTTGGATCCTATCCAGGAGGCGCAAGTGAGTGACAGGAGCACCTACACAGATATGAGAATTATACTTAAGCTTCGGAAGAATGTATGCCTTGTAGATTGTAGCCAGATCAGAAGGGGAAAAATATTTATTACATCGATTTAAGAAGCCTAAGCATTTTTGGCGACCTCAAAAATGTGATCGTTCTACAAAAGATTTGAAGCATTAAATTCCATGCGGTTGATAATTCCCTATTGGAAAATTCTGTGATCTTATCATACGCTGCCATTGCAGATCCACATCCGAAAAACGGGGATAAGAATCTGGAAACGAATATGAGAAGCTAAGAGTAACAGTACCTCAGCAAAACAAATATGTAAGTGGATTAGAAGTCTTATATAAGAGATTATAAAGATTAGAAGGAGTGTCGGAGGCAGAACGGAACCTTGGAACACACCATCATTTATTTTGTGGATACCAGACTGAAAACAATCCCAGACAACGCGAATTGAGCGGTCCGTAAGGTTACTTCTAATCCAACGAAGAATTAGTACGTCAAAACAAAATGCACGCATTTTCGATAGAAGTGCTTGATGAAACCTTCAGCCCTTTGGCACAGTTTACTTTGTATTTTGATGTTGACAATTGCAAATCAGTTTCGACACCTGCTGAAACCGGTGTGTACTCAGAGTCTTAAAGAGATGTCCTAAAGATCCCTACAGAGAGGCTATAGGATCCCTTATGTACCTTGTCGTAGCGACACGCCCGGATATAGCTTTTGCGGTGGGAGTTCTTTTACTTCACGTTTCTTGGATTCATCATGACAAGTTATGTGAATGCAGTAAATCGAATACTAAAATACATAAGTAGAACTCGCTAAATGGGTTTATTTTTGAAAAAAATGTAAATATTTCTCTTTAGCTTGTTTTGCGATAGACGTAGACCCCGTGACAAGGAGTTAACACCCTGTGAAAATGCACCGTTAGCAAGATAACTTACACGCGCTAACGTGCATTTTCAGTCGACACAATTCAACCCAAAAGAATCGATGCACGCGCCGATACATTTTGCTGACATCAACAAGTTCCCACGAGAATGTTGGACGACGACGGAAACCTGTGGTGGCCGTGAACCTGGACGACATTGGAAACCTGTGGCGGAAAATTGAGTCAAAAAAGAAGCAGGTGAAAGATATGTATAAAAGAAAATAATGTGAACTATATCTCACTGAAGTCAGCTATTTTTTGGACTCTTGAAGTTGATCCTGTAGGCCTATTTTAGGGCGTTTTTGCATTTTGAATAAGCAAGCAAACTTTAAACGTGATTCCTCATCATTTCAGAAAATTGCAATTACGTCGTTATTACACCGGAGGTGCGATATGGTCTTTAGTCCTGAAAATCAAATTCAGCACTTTTAACTTCGGGCCCAGTTTCCCTGTGCACCTTCTAACGTGTAATGAATGATGACCATAGTATACGAATTATTCAATGCTAAACCTCATAATTGTGAGTTTGGAGACGGATTTTCAAAGGATGAATGCATAAAGAGCTCACTTCCCGTATATTGTTGTTATTAAAAAAGGAGTGTAGTACGGAAGCGGGTCAGAATACCGGTTGTGAGAATTCTGTATGACCAAAATACTTCTTTTTTTTTGTTTTAAATACTGTTTGACAGAATTTCTGAAAAAAACAGAATTTTGTGTAATTTTGAATTACATTATTCTGAAATAAAGTGTTTTGAACCTACAGTAACCTACGACTTCAACCCGTACAGTCCGCGTGGCGTAAAGGTTAGTGCGTTAGACTGCCAACCCGAAGGTTTTCGGTTCAATCCTAGATTCTGCCATTTACTAGGAATTTACAAAACCTCCAAGGGTTAAACTAATTGTGAAAAGTGCATCTCTCCTAATAGCCGTTATTTGATTCGTATGTTTATTGTCAGTCACTTCTGTTCCTGCAGAGTATCTGCTTTTTTACAACTTGTTTTATTTTTAAGTAATTGTTTTAATGCAAACTTCATTTCAAAAAAAATGGTATTTCGTTTTAGTAAAAAATTCGCGACTGTGTGTAACTACGATATCTCAAGAACGTAACAAGCGATTGAAACACGGCAATTAAAAGGATCTATTCACACTGAGAGCTGATAAGATTTTGAAGTCAATCGATCAAGACGTTTCAGAGATAGTCAAAAAATAAAAATAAAAAAGTAAATTAGCAAGAGCTGAAAAACATGTACAACACACATTTTTGTGGACATGAAGAGCTCACAAACCAGCAAGCTTTGAACTTGGAATTCGAGGAAAGTTTCAGGATCGTCCTGCAGAATCAACCGCTTTCTAATATTTATTTAGATTTTGTTTTTGTTTTGTTTTGTTTTTTATGTTTACTCGAAAAACTACATTGCCAACAAGAGAGTACAATCGAATTCAAACAGCTCAAAATTCTCAAGTGGTATATTTTCGAACGCACCGAGCCTGAAAATAGCGGGAAGTTTCAGGCATGGCCTGCAGGGTCAATCGCTTTCTAGATTTTTGTCAACAAAATTGCAACTTTTTGATTTGGGCATAATCGCCCTCATTACATCAGCTTGTTCCTGTTATACGCATGATCGTGAACTAGAGGTTCATCGTCTTAGTTCCTAGACTTTGTTTCTATCACACCAAAGAAAAGCTTAAGTATCTACTATTTACTTATGAGGTCGGATAAGGTATAAGGTATTTATGCCTTAAAACTATTTTCACAATTTGAAAATAGCTTACACACAATAATGTACATTCGGTAAACATTATTAAAGTTTGAAAACAATGCGAACAAAATTCCTATTAAGTTATTTTTTAACAATCAATTTTTTGAGTGCGACAATGCAATCCATTAATTTAGAAAAATCTTCATTGCCTTTTAGCGAGATTTTATATCCACAAAATCATCAATTTATTATAACCTCGTATGAAAGTTTGTTCAATAATTTTGATTCTATGCACAAAAGCGCTATTGCGTTTAGTTTCTCTTTACTTGAAGAAGATCGTTGATAGTTTTAACCCGCTTTAAGCAGGAAAAGTTTCTTACACCTGAACAATTTGTCGATGGTGTACATAAAGCCATGCAAACTGCAATATTCAAATTTGGAAACAAATGCTCTCCAAATGTTGTTTTCGAAAAAACAAAGATAGACTTTTTAATGATCCAGAATTTGGCTTTATCAAATAAATTTCAGGAGAAAGTAGGCATTGAAAGTGTACGATTTCCTAAACTTAGAATAATTGTTATCCCAAAAAACTGGCTTTTCCCTTCAAATTTGATGGCAGCAACTCACTCATTTTGGTTAAAAATTCCCTGTATAATTTCTGCCGGTTTTTCGAATCTACACCTGAAATTTGTACTCCCAGTCATTGTTATTTCTTCATAAGGTGATGAAACCATCAAATCTTTTTTTTTCTTTTCATTTATCTTTTTTCGATATCATTCATAAAATTGCTTCGATACACTTAACTCCATCGCCTTTTCTTGGGATAAAAAACTTAAGTACATTTTGTTTGAAAATAGAAAATGCTACTTTCAAGAATAAAATGGTTGAAAGGAGAATTTCCACTCTCCATTCAAGACTAATAATTTATTGATTTAAGAATGAATTGTTTTTAAATTAATAAGAAAATAAATTGTTGACACAACAGCTCCAAGCGGGGCTGGGGCCTGTGACTTACACTCTCAACCATTCCTGTGTGTGCGTTGATATTCTGCAGGAATGGAAGGCACCTACAATTTACCGCCGAATCCGAAATGCTAACAGAGAAGCACTTCCCATGTCATTATTAGCTCTTGGAGGATTTGTCACTTCCTCGCAAGAGGCAGTTCTCCGGAAAAGAACTTAGGTAAAGTCAGGGATCGAACCCAGAACCTACGACGTGGCAGTCCGACACACTTACCGCTACGCTTCGGGGTAGGTAATACTAAAATTAAAAATGTTTAATGATTTGAAACAAGAGTGGTTTTAAAACAAACAAAAAATACTGGAGCCATTGTTTTTTTTTTCTATTTAATGCTAACTGCGTAGGAGCACTATTTATGGAAGTAGCGATAAAAGAAGGCTTTAAGGCTCTTTTTTGGATCCTATCCAGGAGGCGCAAGTGAGTGACAGGAGCACCTACACAGATATGAGAATTATACTTAAGCTTCGGAAGAATGTATGCCTTGTAGATTGTAGCCAGATCAGAAGGGGAAAAATATTTATTACATCGATTTAAGAAGCCTAAGCATTTTTGGCGACCTCAAAAATGTGATCGTTCTACAAAAGATTTGAAGCATTAAATTCCATGCGGTTGATAATTCCCTATTGGAAAATTCTGTGATCTTATCATACGCTGCCATTGCAGATCCACATCCGAAAAACGGGGATAAGAATCTGGAAACGAATATGAGAAGCTAAGAGTAACAGTACCTCAGCAAAACAAATATGTAAGTGGATTAGAAGTCTTATATAAGAGATTATAAAGATTAGAAGGAGTGTCGGAGGCAGAACGGAACCTTGGAACACACCATCATTTATTTTGTGGATACCAGACTGAAAACAATCCCAGACAACGCGAATTGAGCGGTCCGTAAGGTTACTTCTAATCCAACCAGTGTTGGCAAGTAAGTTACGTGAAGTAAGTTACTCGTTTAGTTACGCGTAACTAATATGAATTAGTTACGCCCAATATTTGGCGTAACTAATGTAACTAATGTAACTTAATGTAACTAACTGTAACTAAATAAAACTAACTCTAACTTAATAATACAAAATAAAAAAATCACATTTCATCCTGAATCCCAATCGACTATTGACAAAATTCTTTTATTAGCAAGGGCAACGGCAATCTGGCAAGGAATACATATTGAAATTACTATGTTCCTGATGAAAAGAAAATCAAATAAAATATTATATTCTTGGAGAATACAATAGATTTTTACTTACATTTAAAGTTTTCCCTTCTTTCTTGAGATTAGTGGACATTTCTTTATTTATTGTGATTTATTTTTGTATGGTGAATTCAGATTTGATCTCAGATTTGGTCTCAAATTTCAGATTTGGCTCGCCCAAAGGAAATCAAACGAGATCTATTTTGTTTTATTATTTTAAAATTTTTTTTGCAGAAATATAGTAATTTAAAAATGTACTCCTCCTTGCCAGGTGTCCGTGGCCACAACAATATCAATCTTCCAGCTTTGCCCTAAAACACTGTACTCAATCGTCATTCGATCGGGTTTGTGGACAGAACTTCTAAATTTCAATTTAACATAAAATGTGAGTTTTCGTATTTGAAAAATTCTATTAGTTATAGTTAGTTACATTTAGGTACAATTAGTTACATAAGTTACATAAGTTACGTGTAACTATTTAAATTTCAAAGTTACGCGTAACTATCCAACACTGAATCCAACGAAGAATTAGTACGTCAAAACAAAATGCACGCATTTTCGATAGAAGTGCTTGATGAAACCTTCAGCCCTTTGGCACAGTTTACTTTGTATTTTGATGTTGACAATTGCAAATCAGTTTCGACACCTGCTGAAACCGGTGTGTACTCAGAGTCTTAAAGAGATGTCCTAAAGATCCCTACAGAGAGGCTATAGGATCCCTTATGTACCTTGTCGTAGCGACACGCCCGGATATAGCTTTTGCGGTGGGAGTTCTTTTACTTCACGTTTCTTGGATTCATCATGACAAGTTATGTGAATGCAGTAAATCGAATACTAAAATACATAAGTAGAACTCGCTAAATGGGTTTATTTTTGAAAAAAATGTAAATATTTCTCTTTAGCTTGTTTTGCGATAGACGTAGACCCCGTGACAAGGAGTTAACACCCTGTGAAAATGCACCGTTAGCAAGATAACTTACACGCGCTAACGTGCATTTTCAGTCGACACAATTCAACCCAAAAGAATCGATGCACGCGCCGATACATTTTGCTGACATCAACAAGTTCCCACGAGAATGTTGGACGACGACGGAAACCTGTGGTGGCCGTGAACCTGGACGACATTGGAAACCTGTGGCGGCCGTGAAGATATCATAATTGCATTGAATAGATTGAATAGAATTAATAAGAATCATTGTTATATTTTTGGGGCGATTAAACAGGCAGTCTTTAGTGGACATAAGAAGTAATCGGTCGTGTTTGATTTGAAGTAACTGGCACCCGAGCAGTCCGAACCCGAAAAAAAAAAAAAAAAAAAAAAAAAAAAAGAAGGAAAGTGATAGTGAACTGAAACAAAAATTTATAAATACATATAACTGAAAGTGAAGTAAGGAAAAAGGAAGTGATAGTGAACTGAAACAAAAATTTATAAATCCATATAACTGAAAGTGAAGTAAGGAAAAAGGAAGTGATAGTGAAATGAAACAAAAATTTATAAGTCCATACAACTGAAAGTGAATCAAGACAGAAATTATAGAAATACCTAAACCGAAAATAAGCGAGGAAACTACAAGCCTAGAAGGAAGTAACCACCAATACTACAGAAATGCATCTGGAAGTACTGTAAGAATATCTAAGCATAATTAATATTTATTACATTTATTTATTCTAACTAATGTAAAATTTAAAATATAAAATTTTTAAGAACAACACAAATAAGTTATCTATGTAAATGAACATTTGAAGAATTTATGAATAAGTTGTTCACGCTAATATAAGGTAACTCCTTCCCCCCCCCCCCCCCCCCCCCAGCCAAGAACTTAAAAGTTTATGCCCAGGAGTAGTTTCTCATGAAAAAAGGGACCAGTTAACTTTACTCTTAGTAAACAACTAATACATTGTTCGGCGGTGAAGATACTTGTACCTTAGTAGGTTGTCTGCAATTATAAACGCTCACAACTAAAAAGGATTCATACGAGCCTTCCAACCCGGAGTTAACTGCCCGAAACATTAAAGAGAACTCTCATCGGACATCAGTACTGGTAGAGAAAAAGGGGTTGCACCTCAAATTTTGATAAAAAATTGTTGCACCACAAACCTCGATGAATATAAAATGGTTGCACTGCAAAATTGTAAAATATAGAAATTAAAATTAGAATGCAAAAAAAAAAAAAAAAAAAAAAAAAAAACTTAAAAATTGATGCATTAATATCGATGCTAAGTTATAAAATAATATATATATGTAATTTACTTATACAATTAATCTATGAATACACTTAATTATTGTAATTGTGAGATTAACTTAATATGGCCAAAATAGGTCAACCTTTTTTCCGAAGCAAAGCAATATTTGTATTTATTTCACAGATTAATATTTTTCACGATCGCCCAGGGATTCCAAATCCACAGCTATAAATCGCACTTAGAGGGTGGATTATTGACGGAAGTGTTAAGCTCGTACATACAATCGATCTGGAACCTTTTGTGCATCTTCAACAAAAAATGACTACTAGTTTAACGAATAACGTTAAGGATCCTTACAGGAGGGTCATCATCGAACATTACTTGGGTCAAATAAAAGAACGCCTAAATCAATTAATAGGTAAACCTACTCGAGTACAGAGGTCAATAAACTGGATAGGGTCAGCGTGGAAATGGCTAGCAGGGAATCCTGATGCAGAAGACTGGAGTAAAATTCTACAAAGTGAACAGAGGATAATCGAGAACAACAACCATCAATATATCATCAATGAAAAGCTCTTTGGCAGTACAAAACAGGTTACACACAAGATGAACATAATGATTGAGAAATATAAAAACGATATCAAGAATGCAGTTACTGGGAAAATAGAGCAAGACCTTTTGGACGAAATTCAGGTTACTAAAGAAGAGATAAACGAGATCGTTCGTGCTTGTCAAATGGCCAAAAGCGGAGTCATCAACACAAACCTTCTAGACTCCGAAGAGATGAATAAGATTATCAATGAGCTAGAAACTTTACCTTACGCCAACGACATCGAAGCTGTAGAATACGGAAAACCATCCATCTATACGAACGGTTCGATGCTTTTATATGTTCTCTCTATACCGAAGGTGGGACTCGAGGAATTTAATCTTCTTATAACCAGACCAACAATAATTGAGGGAAAGCAAATTGACCTTAGATACAAGAATCTGCTAGTTAATCACCAAAACACATATGGACTGAAAGATTCCTGCTTATCAATCAACAACATTACCGTATGCGAAAGCTGAGCCTTAGAGAAGATCGCCGAGGATAGCTGTCTAGCCCGTCTTTTAAAGGGAGGACCCACAACTTGCACATTCCACACTAACTCTGATGAAGTTGTGGAATTATTGAAAGAAGACACCGTTTTTGCCACTAACTTTAATGGGCAACTTACCTCTAATCATATATCTAGAAATCTTTCAGGCACTTATGTTATAAGGATTTATAACGAGACCATAACCCTAGGGAATCGCAGCTTTACCAGTTCCATGATGTCATCAGTACAAGCTCTCCCTCCGGTATTAGCCAATATCACTAAAAGGGACTATGCAGTCGACGTAGGATATGTACATGACCTCAGTCTATAAAACATCAAACGGATAGGTAACCTCAACCAAGAACTTAATATTTCTATGATTACAGACGCAGTCGTATTCACACTGGTGGCATCCATAATCATCCTAATCTGGAAGAAGCTGCACACGAGGCTCGAAATCCCTGAAATTTTAACTGCCAACTTACCACAGACCTCTGACCCAAAAGGACCCAAGGATCTGCGGGACGCAGACATTTAGAGGGGGACAGTTAACACCCTGTGAAAATGCACCGTTAGCAAGATAACTTACACGCGCTAACGTGCATTTTCAGTCGACACAATTCAACCCAAAAGAATCGATGCACGCGCCGATACATTTTGCTGCCATCAACAAGTTCCCACGAGAATGTTGGACGACGACGGAAACCTGTGGTGGCCGTGAACCTGGACGACATTGGAAACCTGTGGCGGCCGTGAAGATATCATAATTGCATTGAATAGATTGAATAGAATTAATAAGAATCATTGTTATATTTTTGGGGCGATTAAACAGGCAGTCTTTAGTGGACATAAGAAGTAATCGGTCGTGTTTGATTTGAAGGAACAAGTTGGGCCAACTTAGTTGGCGTGGATATATTTTTTTATCGTAGCTACCGCGAAGGTAATAACTCAAGGCGTTCTACCACTAGTTTTGTTTTTACCTTGGGCAATGCGCCGCCGGTGTCTTGGTCATCACAGAGGCAAAAATGAGTTTCCTTATTGTCTACGACGACTGAATCGGAATATATCGCAGCTTCACAGGCATTGACGGAGATGGTTTGGCCAAGGAGCGATTAGATTTTTCAAAAACCATGAATTCCTTATTTAAACGAAGCACTTTAATGTTCATTAGGTATTATTTTATTCGAGAAAGATATAACAGAGGTGATTTTTCGATTAATTATGTTCCTTCTGATTTTCAAAAGGCAGATATTTTTACAAAAGCGTTGAAAAAAAAAAAATAAATTTAAATTTTTAAAATTTTTCCTTTAAATATTTGAATTGATTGTAATTCGGTTTTCGTTATAAACTTATTCAGAAGTGGGAGTGTTGAAAATAATCATTAATTTGAATAGTTTACTTTTGACAACACTGACTCTTACTGGAAGTTCTAAACATAGAATGAACTATAAACCTGTAATAAAATTATATATTAACTATATGTTCTGATAGTCAGTCTTTTTATTTAATCTTCTTAAGTTAACAGTACCAAAGCACACTCATAGACTTAGTTACTAGTTGAGCTGCTTTTGCGACAATATTCATTAATTATTAAAGAAGTCCTGCAAACGATTTGTATTTTTGCTTTCCTGTTCTTACGAATTGCAACAGTGGCATGTTCTTTCGCAAGCCTTGTTCCGCTGGCGATAGATAATGTACTCATTTTCAACGCTGGAATTAAGGATGCCGGTTTAGAAGCTCAGTCGTTTCGCCATGGTGAAGATAATTTTTCCTAGTAAACAACCTCAGTGGGCTTAACCGAATTCATCAATAACTGCAGCTTATAGCAAAATAAAAAGATCTTATTACAAAACGCAAAGATTAAGATTGTGACCACGATCTGTTCCACATATCAGGTAAATATAAGCAGCAGACGACGATAAAGAGTTCTATACCAATTAGTTCAAATTATTCTAGTCTAATGCTACATCCGTGCTATTATTTATAAGCTTGGAAAGACTCTTCGAAAAATTTTAAGGCTTTTTTAAATCGCTGTCTGCGCTGAATCTTTAATTGGCACAAACTATCAGTTTAACTGGTCATATGTAATATAAAGACTCGAAAAATTGCAATCACACACAGTCCTTTGACTGCATAAACATAGTGGATCCGTGGCCGCAGTTGCAAGTTCTTTAATTTATTTCTCTTCTTATATTTGAATCGGTGAGAAGAAGAAGGAAAACATTCCACATTTTGGCGAAATTGACTTATGAATGCAGAAGCAGATATTTATATAGCACACCTAATGAGCCTAAAAAGGAAAACATTCTAATAAAAGCTATGCTCTAAAATGAGCAAACAAAATTTCGTTGAGTGGAAAAAGGAAAACATTCAGTAAACTCTGGCCTTATCTTCAAATATTTTAACTCAATTTTTTGGCATGTTTCTTCTCAATGCTAGCTTTACATTTGTTCATCATTGAGTTTTTGAAAGTGCCTTTGAGCAAGCTTCGGAAGTAAACAGTTTTTTCTATTCGCCAAGAACTACCATTTGTGGAATGTTTTCCTTTTTCGTTTTCGATTTGCCAAGAACTACCATCTGTGGAATGTTTTCCTTTTTCTTCTCACTGATTCATTTATTTAATTCCCACCAATTCGATCTTGAAAACACAAAGTCGTGTCAAAGAATTAAATCTAGTGAATACAATTGAGTCGGTGCCGCAATAAAAAGTCGAAGGAGTTGGTTAACTTTTGATAAAAATAATTCTTTGACATTTCGCTATAAACAAAACGGAAAACAACAGAAACATACTGCACGTTTCTAATGCGGGCCTTACACCACGCAATATTATTGCTCAAGATATTGGCCAAAAATATTGCGTGAAAATGCGTTGTCCTTACACGCTGCAATATAATTGCAAAATATTATTGCCTTCCTTCACACAAGCTGTGTAAAAACGATTTTTTTGTTTACATAGGAATCGAATTTTTAGGTACCTACTACCTGAATGCACTTCAATTTTCATCTTTTTACTTGCTCAATAGGGCAAGTATTGGTTTCGTGCAGAAAAAAAAATCGAGGTTTTAATCAAACATGACATTACGATGATAGAGAAGCCCAAAAAAGTGGTTTTCGCCATACCGTCCGTCGGTCTGTCTGTGCGTCTGTGCGGATGTGCGCTTTTTCACGTCATGCTACAGCCTAAACCGCTTGACGGATTTTCTTCAAACTTGATATATAGTAGTTTGAAGAAAAACGGTTGTCGAGGTTTTTTTTATTTCGTTTTAGCCCGGCTCAAACTGGTACCTTTCAAGTAACGGTTTTTTTCAATTTGAATTTTCTCGAAAACGGCTCTAACGATTTTGATTAAACTCAAAAATTAACTTTACTTTAAGCATTTCTAACAAAACTGCGTTTTTCGTTTTTGGCTCAAATAGTCCTAACGAAAATCAGGTTTTAACGGCTTTTTTCAAATAGCCATAAGTTCACAACGGCTTGATTGAATAGACTCAAATTTCGTTTGACATAGTTTTTTATAGTTTTCTATAGGATGGCTTTGTAAATTTTTCCCTGAAGCTTTTCTAAACGGTGGCTTCCATACAACGAGCCGATAAAGTTTTAGCCAACACTTTTTGGTTTTTTCTAATTTGCTCGAAAACGGCTCTAACGATTTTGATTAAACTTTGTGTGTTATATTCTTTTAGTGTTTTTAAGAGAACTGCGTTTTCAGTTTTTGGCTAAAAATGCAAATAACGGAGATCTGCTCTTAACGGCTTTTTTTCAAATGGCCATAAGTTGTCAACGGTTGCATCGAATTCACAAAAACTTTGTTTGGTATAGTTTCTTTCCGCTTCCTTTCAGATGGCATTGATTTTTTTGCATTTCTTTTTTTTAAATGGTGGCTCCTATACAAAGAGCCATTAGATTTTGGCCAATTTTTTCGTTTTTTCTAATTTACTCAAAAAAGGCTCTCCCGATTTTTATGAAACTTTGTATGTTACATATATAGAATACTTCAAAGAAAACTGCATTTTTAGTTTTTTGCTACACATGACAATAGCGGAAATTGGTAATATCAGTTTTATTAATTTGGCCATAAGCGGAAATTTATATCATCCAAAAGACGACATCTAAATTTGATATACTAAAGGTTACTTAACGTTAGCTCCCGTATATCGAGTCTTCCAGTTTTAGCCAAATTTTTTTTAATTTTTACCAAATTTTTCAAAAATGAGTTGTTCTTATTGATCGAAAAGTTTGTTTTCATCGTAGTATTGCACCCACAGAGCAAGTACGTGCGACCCAGTCGTGCATTTTATTTATTTTTGCGTTGGCGATGTTTGTGTTTAATCAAAAAAACAATTCAAGTATGTATGTGAAGCAAATATTGAGATTTGCCTTTAATTTGCCTTACACGACGCAGTATGCTGCGCAATATATTGCAGAAGTTCCAAAAAATATTAAATTTTTTTAACATTCCACAATATAGGTATTGGGCAAACCGAAATTACTGCGCAATAAAGCCCTTACACGGTCAATATAACTGTGCAATACCGAGTACTGCGCAATAATATTGCGTGGTGTAAGGCCCGCATAAGCCTTATGCAAATATTGTTCTATATATTAATACATAAATGTTATTCCTTTCAATATTATTTTTGAGAAGTGTTGTCGTGCAGCTCTGACTCCGGCTATGATTTTACACTGTGTTCAAAGAGTCCTCAAGGTGCACAGCGATTTGGAAGACGGTCCTAACAGAAGAACTCAGTAAAAAAGTGGAAACTGTTAAATTATCTGCAGCAAACCATTAAGGATGGAGAAGACCTGTTGGCGCCCTAATGATGATAATTTAGTCTTGATACGCCCTGTTGTTTTTCAGGACAGCATATAAATCTTGTATAAGTGTGGCAACTTAAAATTTCCGCATACAAATTGTAAAATTTAAATGCTACTTGTGTATAAAGTTCGTTAAGTACTTAAGTATAAGATTTATAGCAACCGTGATGCATAGCAATTAAATATTTCGCAAATTGACGCCTTTTTTATTTAAGTAAACATTAGAAAAACTAAATAATTAATAACAGTTTCAATATACCTATTCCATAGGGAGAACAAATCAGACAATGTTGTTTGGGGAAGGTGTTCTTTTTTGGATATAAAATCTAGGCTAACTAACTGCTGATATTATGAATCACTTAAGTAGAGCGCCGGACATGTGATGGAGAGTGGTTTAGTTTTGTATACCTCGCTCAAGCCCAAATCAGAACAAAAAAACACTCTGACGTTCCATTCTGTTACATAAATATATACATATGTATGTACTCGTATATGTATGTAGATATAAAAAATGTAACATCTATTGTAATTATAATGTAAAACAATAAAATGTAAGTATTCTCCGCAATAATTTATGTTCCAATTATTTAGAATGGAACTTGCACTGTGTAACGGGGGGTGGGTATCGGTAAAAATAAACAAAGTGAAGTAATATAATATCCTAATTCGCTAGTATTCACGAGTATCTATGTGCTGTGCTAGTTGCGTACGTGTACATGAAACGTAATAAAGATCCTTCGAAATCGTTAAAACTTTTGCCGTAAATCTTTTTTTCTATACAAGCCAATATAATATAAAATAGAAACCAGTACTAAGAGAGCCGTTAGAAAGCCAAGGAAACTCGGAGTGGGTTCGGTGGGTTTTGGAAGGAGGCAGGGGTGTATGGTTCTGGGCTAGGCATACGTCCTGGCGCTTAAACGCAAAACCCAAAATCAGAGGAAACTCTAAAATTCTCGATGAATTTAATGGCAAAGTATAGTGGTGTTAACGTATATTTTTTTTTTTTTTTTGAGTACTGACAGATATTTACTCGACCGGTTCCATACATACTCATACATAGACAAAAATCATATAGCAAGAGGGTTGAAAGAAAGGAATCAGTCCAGTCGACAGTCGAGTCTGGGGGTAAACTATAGGATGTAAAAGTTTAACAGCAAAACCAATAAAAAGTACTTTTACAAATATACATATTCGCTTTATACGCTTTTGCTGACATCTTACATCGGCCTAGACATTTAGAGAAGACATAAATCAAAACTATTTAGTGATTTATTTTGATGTGACCCACTTATTTATATAAACTAAAAGCAATCTAAGGGATGATTTAATGACGACTAGCGTCAAGAGAATATGGTCAAAGGGCCAGTAAATATCCGTTTCAAATCAATTTATTTGATGTCTCGAGATGCGACAAACTGTCGTAAAATATGAAAAATTAGAATGAAAAAGTCGAAAGTTAATTTAGAGAGATTGAAGAATCAGCGAAAACTGCCAACAAATTAATTCAGAGAACTATAAAAATTTTATTTCTATGGTGATTCAAAAAGGGAAATTTCTGTCAGTAAAAACTTTTAAGATGGAATGTTCGTTAAGTGTTCGCAATCACAAGACGAAGGGACAAGCAATTTCAAATTTGAAGATTGCTTGATACAAAATTATTTTTATTTGGAACTGATGGTTTGCTTGGATACAAACAAGCAAATCGCAGGACATGAGGATGGATAATTGAAGCAAAAACCGTTATTAAAACAAAATTTTAAACATAAAGCAATTACTCTTGACTTCATTTTAGTGAAATAAACATATGTGTAACATAGATCTTCAGTATAGCTATTAGAATTTGTAAGAGTAAAAAAGAAAAAAAAGTAGGGTTCACGGAAAGTTAGATAAGAAAATATGGGATAACTGCTTACCGAACAATCGGTAACAAGAAGGTAAATACTACGGAACTATTCAAACACGCGGGAGATCACTTTTCTTCGAAATATGCTCGGAAGAAAGAATGAAGGCCGCGCCGACTGGAATCTCAATATAATTTGCCCCGGATAGTGGCAACACTGGTTTGCAAGTGAATAAAAGTTGTATCGAAGAGCTCTAAATTTTTTTTAAATATAATCAGTTAAAACTTTTTTATAAATATTCAAAATTTTTTTTAATTAAACGTCACAAAGTTTTCTCAAAACTGTTAATAAATTTGCGGAATATTCAGGTAACATTGCTATAAAAAAGGCTTAAAAATTGTAGCTTGTGCCATTAAGTCATGTATATATAAAAGAAATTTCAACCAAACTTCACCCGAAGACCCTTCCAAGACGAATCCAGGAGAACACAAAAAATCTTTAAAGTGAATAATAATACATATGTCGATCTCACCCTCTGATTTCGAAAAGATCAAATCAATTATTGATGATTCACTTCAATACCAACTTTCAAATGCAACCGCTTTGTTAGCAACAAAAGAAGACTTCACCAAATTAAACACCGAAATCACCGTTCTCAGAAATCGAAATGAAGAACTCTCACGACAAGTGCAAAAATTTGAAGAGCGATGTAATGCTCTTGAAGAAGAGCTTGAAATACAAAGCCGTGAACTCAGAGGAAAAAATATCATAATGACAATCCCAAATGATCATGATAATCCACAAGAGAAGGCTCGGGTTATGACCAGACTCTTGATCGGAGAAGTCAAATCACAAAACATATCGAAAGCTGTCAAAATAAGTGAAAATAGCACTACCATAAAATAAAAAATTAACACAGGCGGTAGTTGCCAATATCATCATTTTTTGGTCCTTTTTTGTAAATTGGGAAGACTGAAAACTTAAGAGATTTATTAAATAATAAACATAAAGCGTAAGATTGCGTAAGTTGGGATGCACATTTTTTTTAAACACAGAGGGTACACCATCTGGACCCGGACCAAAACAGTTTCAAGCTGAAAAATATTCTGAACAATTGAATCTTCTTGAATAGCTAAATTTATCGAGTTAAGATGTGGGTAAATTAGTTGCGGACAGAAATTATTCACGCGTTCATTAGAACTGCTTACCAAATAAGCATCCTTGAAAAAGTTAGCAAACATGTTTGATATTGCATGGAAGTCATGACTAGTTGTTTTTAAATCAGATAGAGTTAGGGTAGCCCTCTGTATTTCTTCTGCTATTAACGAAATTCCAAATTTACTGAATTTACTGAATCCGTAAAAAAGAAAAGATCCAGTATTTTATTAAAACCGTTACGAACACCATTGTATTGGCTTAGTCCGCATGGGGTCAGTCCGTCGATGACTGAAAATTCACTATAAGATGATAAGTTTGTTGGGAATAAGATATTGCAATCATCTGTTTGTGTCCAAATAAAATTTGGGAAGTTGAAGTCGCCATGTTTGATTGTTATCTCAAAACTTTTATTTTCGACGAATGCATAACTTTCATCAATCAGTGCCTGTATCAGCAATATCTAATTGCAGCAACCAAACCAGCCAACAGCTGATATAAAAAAAAGCCCAAGCAACACAATATTACAACTAACAAGTGCACTGCTAATCCAACAACAAAATAATACACAATTCTACGTGGCTTCGAAATTCTATTTTATTATTGTTATTTTCTCTCCATTTTTGCTTGTATTAAGCTAACTAAATCTTATATATAAAAATCAATTGCTGTGCGTTTGAAGCGCTAAAACTCGAGAATGGCCGGACCAATTTTGGAAATTTTGATCTTGAAATATTTGTGGAAGTTCAGGTAAGGTGCAAACGGTGAGAAAAATGAATTATAAGTAAACAAAAATTACGACGACATACCTTGCGTGCAAAAATAAAAAAAAAAGTAGTGTAAAAGTGTCAATTATTTGAAATATTTATCAGTCAGAATTTGATATATTAATTTATTGTTTTTTGTTTTGAAGTACAAATATACACAAACAAAATATGTGTTATATTTTTGAACGCTTAAATTTCATTTAAATGATGTACATACATACATACATTATGTACATATATGTATATGTAGGTTTTCTAAAAAATTTTAACATCAAAAAGCTTTCTAAAGAAAAAAATGTTCAAAGAAATAAATGGTAAAAGATGGTAGAGAAGGTAAAAGATGCTAAATGGTAGAAGATGGTAGATGAAAGAAGATGTAAGAAGGGAGTAAATGGTAGATGGGAGAAAATGGAAGATGGTAGCAGATGGTAGAAGAAAGTTGATAGTAGAAGGTGGTAGTTGGTAGATGGTAGATTGAAGAATATGGCATATGGCAGATGGCTGGAGATGGTAAACGATAGAAGATGGTAATGGTAGGAGATGGTAAAAGGTAGAAGATGGTAGATGTTAGAAGACAGTATATGGCAGATGTCAGGAGATGGTAGATGCTAGAAGATGGTAAATGGTAGATAGAACAAGATGGTAGATGGGATGGGATTCTAGATGGAAGAAGGTAAAAGATGCTAGATGGTAGAAGATGGTTGATGTTAGAAGATGGTAGATGGTAGCAGATGGTAGAAGATAGTTGATAGTAAAAGATGGTAGTTGGTAGATAGCAGGAGATGGTAGATTATATAGAAGAATTTTGATAGTAGCAGATGGTAGATAGAACAAGATGGTAGATGGTAGAAGATTCTAGATGGTAGAAGGTTTCATATGATAGATGATAGAAGATGGTTTTTTTTACTATGCACTCGCAATCAAGGGAATATGAATAAACTTATAATGATTTAACATGTGCGAACAAGAAGGAATACAAAGACAGGTGGTCGATGGTGTATGGTGGAAGGTGGTAAATGGTAGAAAATGGTAGATGGTAGAAGATGGTTGGTGGTAATAGATGGTAGATGGTACATCAAACGCGTCAATTTTTGATAATTCAACTGACATTAATTTACTGGAAGAGTTCGATTTCTCCAGCCTGGTATTGTACATACGGTTTTAGCTGAAACGTACCTACATTGTAAATAGTTAAACGAAAAATTTGGAAATTTCAAAAACATTCAAAAAATAAAGTGCATGACTGGATGGGACAGTATTCTTGGGGTTTGAGATTTTGGAAAAAAGCAGGGAAAAACCTAAGTGTATGAAATTATTTTTTTCAAAAACTTAAAAATTAACATTCTTTTGTCTTTAGAGGCTTCTACAAAAATTTCATCGAAATCCGTCAAGTGGTTTACGGGAAAATCTGATTTTTAAAAACCGGTCCTATGGGAGGTACCGTTATAAGCGACTTTTCCTGAAAAATCTATTAAAACTAAAACATAAAGTTTGCACAGAAAACACTATTCAGAAAGTTTTATCAAAACCGTATTAGCCGTTTTTTAGAAAAATTAATTTTTCACTAAAAACCGTTAGTTTTAGAGCTAGAATGCTAATTCCAAAAACCTCTCTGTAGCACGTCATAACAATACTATGTACCAAGTTTGAAGCAAATCGGTCCAGCTGTAGGTAACTATGCAGACAGACAGACACACGGACAGACAGACATACAGACAGACAGACAGACAGAATTTCGGACCCACTTTTCCAGACTTCTCTATCATCGTAATGTCATGTTTGATCGTTAGAATTTTTTTTTTTTGACGAGATAACGTCTAATAAATCGGTTTGGAATATATGAGCAGCACGCACGGAAAAATGTCACAGTCACGTTACCTAGCCTTTGCTTTCATTGCTTAGAAAGTCGATAAAGTGGGAGGGGAGGGTGTTGGGTAGTTGGTTGGTTGTGGTGGGAGTGTGTGTTGGCCAGGCGAGGGGGAGGGGAGGAGTAGTGTCGGGAAGAGGAAAAATGGTGGGTGGTTGTAGCTGGTTTGGGTGGTGAGATAAATATTGTCAAGCTAATGGGTGGTTCCTTGGTGGCTGTAGGTGGGATGGGTGTTTGGTGTTTGGGGGGATTTGGTATGGTTGGGGGAGGGGGGAGGGTGAATTGTCAAATATGGTGGGTGGTTGGTTGGCGGTTGTATGTGGGTTGATTGGTTGGCAGTTTTGGTGGTGGGGATGGTTGATTTGATGGGGTGCGATGAAAAAGTTGTCAAAAAAGGTGGGTGAGTGGAAAGTTGTTGTAGGTGTTATGGGTGGTTGGATTTGGGTTGAGGGTGTAGTGAACTGAATTGTCAGAAATAGTTGTACTGGGGAGGGCTTATGGGTGAGGAAAAAATTGTGGAATTGTCAAAAATAGTGGGTGGTTGGTTGTAGGTGGTGTGGGTGATAGGTAGTGGTTAGGAAGGGGGGATTTACAATGTGGGGGAGGAGGAACAAATTTTAAAGAATGGTGGGCTGTTGGTTTGTGGTTGTATGTGGGGGTGAGAGGTTGGTGTTCAAGGGGTGAAAAAAACTAAAAAAATGGTGGGTGGTTGTAGGTATTTTGGGTGGTTGGTGGTTGGAGGGATACCTATACACATTAAGTGTTTTGTGAACTGGTTATCACGTTAAATTATCGTCTGTAAACCGACTTTACAGACAACCATGTTTTTAATTTTTTTACGAATGCATAACTTGCCTTATAGTACCTATAATCGCATAAAAAAAAGGGGCGGTACGGAGTTCGCCGGGTCAGCTAGTAAAATATAAAATATTCTCGCCAGACAACACCCGAAGGAAGTTATGCAGAGATTTTAGCTGAGATCAACAACTTATTAAAGCTTGTTGGACAAGCCAACACGAATCCCTGACATTGCAGTTCATTTGCCAAATACTCTAGAATTGTTTTTTACCCCTCATCCCGATAAATGTACTTTCGCCTCTAGGCAGTTAAAGAAAACATCTCAAAGAGAACCGTGTGATATTAGCAAGCCAACTGGGACGGTCTCAACAATTTCTTCAAAAACTTTAACTGGTCACTATGTTTTCTCGATAATAGTGACGTCGAGTCCAGCGCTGATATTATAACAAACATTATTCTCTGCGGAATAAATAATTTTAGATTGACTTTTTATAGAGACAGTAGGACACAAAATAGGGTAATGTACAACGTAACAAATTTTTTAATGGACTACCAAGTAATATCAAGAATGAATCAAATTTACAAACTTTTAAAAAAGCAATCATCTTCCGAAGAAGATACAGCAATCAACTATACGTGTTATTCAAAGACTGGCCATAATCATTAATTCGAGTTCAGCGGTTAAGAAATTATAATTTTTTAATGCATTTTATGAACAGCCCCATTCCTTTGAAACTAATGTTTAATATCTCATGACTGCAAAGGAATCTGTTTTTTTTTTTTGTCTCAGATACCACAGGTATGTTTTGTTTATGCTGTTCGCATGCTCCCAGTATTATTAGTCCATTTCACATATAATAATAATATACCATCGTCCTTCATTGATTGATTTTTTCCCCTTGTCTTTAACTCGATTGAACAAGATGAAGAATGTCAATGCAAAACGGGATGTAGTCACAAAAAAAAAAAAAACATATTAGAATCAAAAGCTGACCTAAAGAATGTTTTTTTTTCTGGTGCACGTGTGTTTATTCCTATTTTTTTTCATACTCCTAGCACTTCTGAGGGATGAAACTTTGTAAATATTACATTTTTTGGCTCAAATGTTATGTGTACTTCTTTAAAGCCTAAAAAAGAAAAGTAAATATCATAGCATATCTTTCAAAGAGAAAGGACACATAAAAAAACATATACATATATTGTATATATATAAGACTGAAACAAACATAAGGATACTCTATAGCATACGGGCTGCTATATCCCGCTTCGGCCCATACTTTTTTGTTTAGGTGGGAGGATCGAAACTTGGAGGTAGGAGGACAGGATTTTCTTTATCTCTTTTATACTAAGAATATACTATACATACCTATATGGGGGTACGAAATGAGAAAAGTTTATGACCTGTTTTTTTTTTCTTATTTTTCAGTTTCGTGCTCTACTTGAATCCTTTAACTTTTTCCTTTTTATTTTGTTATTTTGAAGTTGAAAAATCGAATTTTACAAAGCCTACCTAAAAAATATGGTGTCCTAAAAAAAGCCATACATAACTGCTTATGAACAGAAAAGAATAAAATGTTTTTTACAACACTCCAATGATGTGTTTGCTGACGCTTTTATTGGTCTGCTTTCCAAGGATCTTAAAAAAAAAAAAAAAAAACATACTAATATCTATACGGCTATATAATAGTTAGGTATATGTTTTATGTGCTTATATCCAACTTCAAGTCTTTGAAGTGTACAAATAGAAGAAGGACAACGATGGAGAAAATAATGAAACTGTAGGTCGTTTAGCATCTTTACTTGGACGGATTCGGTTTACCAAGATAAAAAACAGTGAGCGACATATTTAAAGGCTTACTCAATTTAATTTCATATTGACAAAGAGATTGCCCGCCTCCAGTCTTTACTGTTTTGACACGACATTAATTCGGTAAAAGAAATGGGTTTATTGATGCGATCATGTACCAAATATTGAACAAAATCAGGTCGATAAACTGAGGTTTTTGTTCGATAAGATAAAATAAGATAAGATAAGATAAGATAAGATAAGATAAGATAAGATAAGATAAGATAAGATAAGATAAGATAAGATAAGAGAAGATAAGAGAAGATAAGATAAGATAAGATAAGATAAGATAAGATAAGATAAGATAAGATAAGATAAGATAAGATAAGATAAGATAAGATAAGATAAGATAAGATAAGATAAGATAAGATAAGATAAGATAAGATAAGATAAGATAAGATAAGATAAGATAAGATAAGATAAGATAAGATAAGATAAGATAAGATAAGATAAGATAAGATAAGATAAGATAAGATAAGATAAGATAAGATAAGATAAGATAAGATAAAACAAGATAATTAAAATTCAAAGAAAAATATTCCATTGAAAAATTAAATGAAAAAACAACAACAAAAGTTGTTGCTTTTAAATTTAATACGAGCATGTACCAAGTTGGTTGCTTAGATTATTAAAAATAAAATAAAAAGATCCGTGGCCTGAGTGCGTTTCGCCCAAGTATGAACGGTGGGCTCATCAGTTAGATGCCGTTCATACTCTTCTAAGACGTTTAAAAAATGGCTAAGAACAGTACTTTCCATAGGACCGTTTTTTTGCTTTCGACTATCTCGAAAACGACTCAACCGATTCTTTCGAAATTTCACACACATATAGCTGTAGGTAGCTCAATTTGTATTGCATACCAATATTTTTGAAAAATATTTTTTTATATTTTTAAAAGCATTTTTAAAAAAAAAAATTAAAAAATTAATATTTTGAAAACTGCTTATTAAATTTTTTTTTTTAAATTTTAAATAAATGTATTTGCTGAATACCTATGAACTGGCGTTTTTGATTTTTTTTTGAAAATTTTTTTCAAAAAGTTTTTCAAAAAAAACTTTTTTTCTCAAAAACCGCTCTACAGATTTTTCTAAATTTATCCTCATAAATTTAAATTTATCCAAGAAATAAAATGGCGTACTTTTTTTTCAGCTCAAATTAGTTTAAGCATTTATTTAAGAATTTTGAAAATTTTATTTTTATCAAAATCTCAAGCCCATAAACCACTGTCACTCATTAGAGCAAGTTCGTGCGACCCAGTCGTGCATTTTTTTTTACTTGCGATTAAAGGTACTATAAGGCAAGTTATGCATTCGTCGAAAAAAAAAAGTTTTGAGATAACAATCAAACATGACATTACGATGATAGCGAAGACGAAAAAAGATGGTCTAAAAATTCTGTCCGTCTGTATGTCTGTCTGTCTGTCTGTCTGTCTGTCTGTCTGTCTGTCTGTCTGTCTGTCTGTCTGTCTGTCTGTCTGTATGTAGACCTGCAGCCAAACGGGTGGGCCGAATTGCTTCAAACTTGGTATATAGACTTTTTTAGGTATTGTACAGAAAGGAAATTGAAATTTTTTTTTTAGCTCAAAAAATAACGGTACCTGCCATACAACCGTTACGATAAAGCTTATTTTTCTCAAAAACGGCTCTAACGATTTTTAATTAAAAACATCAGTGTTGCTTTTTAGGTACGACCAATCATATGGCTGAAAAAAAAATTTTAAAAAATGGCTAAGAACGGTACTTTCCATAGGACCGTTTTTTTTTTGCTTTCGACTATGTCGAAAACGACTCAACCGATTCTTTCGAAATTTCACACACATATAGCTGTAGGTAGCTCAATTTGTATTGCATACCAATATTTTTGAAAAATATTTTTTTGTATTTTTAAAAGCATTTTAAAAAAAAAAAATTTAAAAAATTAATATTTTGAAAACTGCTTATTAAATTTTTTTTTAAAAATTTTAAATAAATGTATTTGCTGAATACCTATGAACTGGCGTTTTTGCATTTTTTTTTGAAAATTTTTTTCAAAAATTTTTTCAAAAAAAACTTTTTTTCTCAAAAACCGCTCCACAGATTTTTCTAAATTTATTCTCATAAATTCAAATTTATCCAAGAAATAAAATAGCGTACTTTTTTTTCAGCTCAAATTAGTTTAAGTATTTATTTAAGAATTTTGAAAATTTTATTTTTATCAAAATCTCAAGCCCATAAACCACTGTCACTCATTAGAGCAAGTTCGTGCGACCCAGTCGTGCATTTTATTTAATAATGCACTAGCACTCAACGATTGATTATCACCCTTATAATGTAATAACATGCGCGTGCTAGGAGGGAGGGAATAGAAAGATAGGAAAGCGGTTTTGGTGGTACATTGGATCGAGATTTACGGTGATAATATTATCTCAATTAATCCCACTGGGGCATCCAGTTGAAACTGGAGAAATAAATAAAAATTGAAATCACAACTCTTGCCACCCAAAATTTAAAACCATTAAAAACATTGCTAAGATACTTTATTTTTGAACCAATAATTCTACCGATGAAATTAAGTCAACACAACTAATCATATATAAAAGCCATTCTTACAATTGTTTTCCAACAAGACTAATATGGACTTTATTTGAGGACCATGGGCTCCAGACTCCAGTCCTTTGTCACCGAAGAAAGACTTTAAGCTTTTTAATAGTTAGAGCTATTTAATTCACCACTGAAAAATAATTGTAGTTTCTAATTTTGAGAAGTTCAAAAAGTTATTCTAAAGAGAACGTTGTTTCGAAATGACCAAACAAATTTAAAACAATTTCAATTGATCGATGAATTTCGTGAGTATTTGAGATGTGAAAAAATTTTACTGAAAGTCAATAGTGAAAAACTGTTTTTAGTAACCTGATTTTATAAAGGACTGATTGAAAAGAATAAAAACTTTGAATTAAAGGAATTGTCGTTGAATGTATTAAAAGTTTCACCACCTTCAACTTTACATACAATTCTTGCTATAGAATAAATTTCAAATGATTCAATAGAAAGACAGATAGAAAGCACATCCCAAAGCCGACCAGGACGTCCATCCATCGCCGCTACCGCTGCAACCTCTGCGCACAAAATACCACCCTTATAAACGCACACTTATAAGGAAGTCCTCTACCTTACCCTAACCACGGCACCGGATGGATGGTCCATTAGTGTTGGGTTAGGACACTATAAGTTGATATAATGTGCCGGCACCCTTCACTCCCAGCCCAAAAATCTCCCCTTTCTTTTTCTTCTTCTTCGTTTCATCCTGTTTTTCTTCTTCATCTCCTTCATGATTGTAATGTCCTTCGAGCACAATTACATATGGACTTGGACACATTATTATTTTGAGAAAAAAGTTTGGAATTTTTTTCCTAGATACGTACGAACGTTCATACTTATGTACGGACGATACGTGTTCGATGCACGAGTGAATCGCGAGTGTTTTTTGTGTGTTCTTTTACCACCCTCCCCCCGCTATCTTCTAAGGAACAAGCCATAACTCATCTATCAATTTTCACTTGCCAAACGAGCACCCACATTGTACACACATACCACTTCCTTACCCTTCATTCATTTTTCGCTTTTCGCACGCATAAGACTTTCCGTTGGGTAAGTTGTGTAATGTTGAAGAGAGTTATTGGCCCCATGGCTAGTCATAGGCATTTTCGAAATCAACCATCAGTACTATACATTTCCACTATCCTTTGAGAAAGGTTCAACGGAGGAATGGTGAGAGGAGGGGAGGGAGAAATAGGTTTGGGGCTTAGCAAAAGTTGAAGTTGGGTATTGGGTTCGCAAAAGCCTACAACGGGATGTATGTAGGTACTTTGAAGTACATGTGCGGCACGGCTCAGCTCGGCGCCTGTTGGGGGAAGGGTGAAAATCTCATCGTATATCAAAACACCAAAAAAGGATAATACATGTTGTATATGTTCGTAGATGTAACGTTATAGTTTGAATATAAAATGTTGGATTTTCTGTCCAAAGATTCATTGTTTATGTGTGTGTGTGTGTGTATGTGTGTTTGTGTTAAGGGACAGTCAGGACGAGAGGCGAGAGTACTCGCTGCAGGAGAGGGTGCAAAAATAAATAGAAGATCTATTTCTCTGTTTAAAAGTTTCGTTTGCAAAGATGAATGGTGTGGCGTTGGAGTGATACGGGCGGGAGGCGGCGGGAGGCGGCGGGAGTCGGGAGCCTCTTGGGGTGACCAACGACCCTACTTTTCTTGTGTTGTTCTTGTATGTGTTAAGGAATCCAATGTTTTATGTCAGTGTGTGTGTGTAAAATGTGGGTGGCAATGACAAGGGCAGCAGCAGAAAATAAGGTAGGAAAAGAAAATGTGTGTACTGTGGTTAAAGTTGGTTACTTGCAAAAACTTTGAATTGGAAGTATTCCAGGAGTTGGGGGCAAAAAAGAAATATTGGTTCGGGGTATGAAAGTTTTTGTTTTGTTTTATTAGATTTTTTGCTGCTCGACTGCTTTTGTTGTTGGGTTTTTGGTTCTGCTGTGTGGACTTTATGATTGTAAATAGGAAAAGGCTTAGAGAGTGTCTCTACAGTCTACACACACGACTTACTCGTAACGACCAGAACTACAAATATTCTCTATATTCTATATTCACGCTTAAGTAGAAGTAGCATGGCATCTTAGTATTATGGTTGTGCAGGTTTTTGGCGAGGGGAAGGTACTGGTTGAGTGGAGGCTGTCAGTTTTTGGGTCGTTCTGGAAGTAGTAGAAGCAAAAAAGAGCGGCATGAACAACGAGGTGGCTGGAATAAAACAGTGAAAAGCAATAAATCAATACGGATAGTCCGTATACGTAATGGATTTATGTGAAGGTTATTTAGAAGGATATCTCTTGCACAGTACTATTCCAAAACTAATGTCCTGCGTTGTACATCTGAGGGGGTGCGATAACGGTAGGTATGTTGTGTGTTAGTTTCTATAATGTACGAGTATACTACACATACATATGTATTTGTTCAATTGAGAATCGCAATACGAGTAAACGAGCTTTGTATTATGATAAGTTTCGAGTGTTTGGGCATCGTGTATATGGGCTCAACTCAAAGAGATGTGCGATATAAGGTTATCGAAATCGAAAAACGAAAACTGGGATGGTCGAAACGACAGTATAGAAGGTGGGGCTGTATTATGGGATTGATGGTATACGTTCTTTTGAATATGTAAATATACACTCATACCTCTTCACCTAACTGAAATTGGAATTTTTAAATAAGTTGGTTCTTATACATTTGATGAATTGCTTGTTAATTTAATTGGAATATCTAAGTGTTTCAAAGCTTCTGATGTAAATATCAACTGGAAAAACAATTGAATGTGTGGAATACACGCAGTCTTATGTTTCAAAAACGTGTTAAGAAGATCAGATAACAATCGTTAGAAATTCAAAGAACAATTTATTATTGTTTGCTATTAGGTACTTTGAAAAATACAGTGCTGAAATTTTCAGCTTAGGAAGCTTTAAAACTGAACTTTATATTTTATTTGATTAAGAGGAGTTTGAGATTTTCCTTTGGATCTGAGCTTGAGATTCTACGCTTATCTGTGACATGTATGAAGTCCTTCAGATGGCCCATTTTTATTTCACGATCCTTGGACAAATATCTGAAGTCAATCGAAATAAGTAGGTACCTTATAAAACAATAAATTATTTTATGGAAACATTTTCTTGATTAATATATGGATGAATTAATTGAACTTTTGAAATTTGTATCATATTTAAGAATGATTAGTTTCTGTGAACTGTCAAAAAAGTTCTGTCTGCTCGGCCTTGACATATTGTTTTGAAGCATTGATACTCTCCCAATTGCAAGAAAAATCCGTTGAGCTATTCAAGTCTATGTTGAAGATGCTCTACAGCATCGTATGCCTGGTCAGAAAAATTCGAATTCGACGGAAACTTCACAACGGGCAAGGGCATGGGATAGAGGCCTAGGTATAACTTATCTTTGATTGCGGGATGACGTGGAAGAATTAATTACAATAAAGTACAAAATTCCAGAGAAATCAATGATTATATTATTGATTCCTATAACTAACTTAAAAGTTCAGTGATAACATCTTAGTATTTTTTCAGGGCACTAAATCTTAAGAGGTAGTGAAAACTACTCCAAGAGTCAAATTTGTCTAGGGAGGTGCATCTTGCCTAGCGGTTCAGATCTGGCGGTAAATAGTACGTCCCCTCTATTCCTGTCCTGTAGAGTATCAATACGAACACAGGAAAAGTTGAGAACGTAAATCACTAAGCCTTAGCTCTCCGGGCTGTTTGTGCCACAATATTTATTTATTAATGTATAACCCACAAAAAAAAAGCGAAAGTAGTATTTTATGTCTTACTATAAACACGTTTAATACAACGATAAAGAACAACATTAGAAAACAAAACTTTATGTAAAATACTTCCCTGCAATAGACGAATTTATAAATTGCAAATTATGAAGGATTGTTGGTAGAGGTAGGCTCAGGGTCAGAAGCCCACAGGCTAAAAGTCAATAATGGACTTTTGGCCGAACTGTAGACCTTCAGCCCTTGCTAACCACGTACTAACGAATGACCACTTTAACATTAAAAAGGACAATTTGAAATTGGTGCGACAAGTTAATGATGCGAGACGTTTAGATGCATATGAAAGTTACTTTATCCAAAAAGACCAAAAATCAATGAACGCGGATAATGGGAATATAACATCTTGTTTATTCCAATTGGTGTAAAATTAGCTTTTACTCTTCGCCAACAAGTGCATCTAAATCAAACGCACAAGTTCATTTTTTGTTTTTTGTTTTGCTCCGTTCGTTCGTTCGTGATGTCAAACCACCACCGTCGCGGTTTGAAACTACATTCTACTAAATCAAAACAATGACTTGCATTTTGGACCAAAAATGCTATATGCCTTTCAAGATGAAGATGACACTTTTAATCATCAGTCGTGTTCGCTGATGATGATAGACAAGTTCTATCGAAACGCGTCCAAGGTAATTTCAATAAAAAGTAAATTTAACTTTCGGGTTTTTATTTTAGTTTGAAAAAGACAGGATAAACTTTATTAGTATACTTATATCAATTAAGATTGCACACAGTTTACGTTACAATAATATAAATATTTAATCATTTATAAATATATTTATACTTTATAAAATTATTAAATTTTTTTTTTTTTTTTTTTTTTTTTTTTTTTTGTTTTTTTATAATGCACACGCGCTCAAGGGGTTTGTTATAGCCCTTTTAATGATAAGTCACAGCGCGAGCGATAGGAAGTTAGGGAGGAAGGGAAAGGAGGTGTCGATGAACATTGATCTTGAATGTTTGAAGATCAAAATGGCAAGGAAAAATTGTGCCAGGCAATCCATTCCACATTCGTGTTGTACGGCTAAAGAAAGAATCTCTATATTTCACGGTACGTCCGAAATTGGGCTCAAGTGTAAACTGATGAGCGTTCCTAGCAAGACGAGTATTACGGGGGAAATGATTAAGGGGTGGAACGCAACTGGCTACCTCGAGTGAGCATTTTTTGTAAAAGAATCTGTAAAATAAGGAAAGACATGAAACATTTCGACGATGTTCAAGGGATGGAAATGTTTCCATAATGCTTCTCTCTCCTATCAATTTTAACGCTTTTTTCTGAACTCTGTCGAGCAGGTGAAGAAAAGTTTGAGAAGCACCTGCCCAGATGGGAGTTATACTCGAGTTTAGGGCGTATAAACGCTTTGTAAATTGTAGCCAGATCAGAAGGGGTAAAAAACTTCTTGCATCTATTAAGAAAGCCTAAGCATCTTGCAGCATTCTTGGCAATCTCAAGTTTATGATCATTCCAGCGAAGATTGTCACTGATACACATACCGAGTACTGATAGCTTTTCGGCCTCCTCGATGCAAGTACCATTCATGGATAATGGCTTCAACGACAAAAGACAGCATTGAGTTTTCGACGCATTAAACTCCACACGATTTCTAGTACCCCAATTCACAATGCTGTTTAAATCTGAGTTTAATGAGCTTATCATACGATTCCGTTGTAATAACACGTCCGAAGGCGAAGGCCGTGAATTATCAAACGTATATGAAAAGCTGAGGGTTGAGTCGTCAGCAAAACAATTTAATGGATTAGAAGTCACAGACAAGAGATCATTTATAAAAATGAGAAAGAGAGTCTGAGACAGAACGGAGCCCTGGGGCACACCAGCATTTATTTTGTGGAGATCAGACTTGAAACCGTCTAATACAACTTGTATTGAACGGTCCAGAAGATAGCTTCTAATCCAACGAATAAGAGTATCATCGATACCAAATGCACGCATTTTCGATAAAAGAGCTTTATGCCAAACTCTATCAAATGCCTTTGAAATATCAAGCGCAATAATCTTGCTTTCGCCAAAGCGATGCACAGATTTGTTCCACTGTTCGGTGAGATATGCCATCAGATCACCAGTGGAACGATTGCTGCGAAAGCCGTATTGCCGGTCATTTAAAAGCTCCCGATCTTCGAGATATTTCTTGAGCTGACGATTTATCAGCGTTTCCATGACCTTGGAAAGAAGGGACGTAAGTGCAATTGGTCGTTAGGAGGAGGGGGAGGAGGAGTCACCTTTTTTTGGGACGGGCTGGACAAATGCTGTTTTCCATCTACTAGGAAAGATTCCTGAACGATAGGAGCGATGAAAAAGCTTACGCAGTGGTTTTGCCAGAGATGAAGAACACTTCTTCAGAAGAATAGGGGTATACCATCCGGGCCAGCGGATTTGTGTATATCAAGATCTTGAAGTGCTCTTGCTACTGTACGAGTGCGGAAAAATATCTGTCCCATAGAATTACAATTAATTAATTTATTTTTATCATTTAATTTAAAATATTTAATTTATAAAGTTTTATGTTGGCTTAAAACATTTATTATTTATTTATATTATATGTAATAAGTAAATTTTTGTGTGATTATATAATTTATTTAAAAAGTAATTATATTTTATTTAATTGCAATAATTTACATACAAAATTATATTTCATAGGTAATTAAAATAAAATGCAAATTGTTTGAATATTAGAAAAAAAAAAAAAAATCTTATTAGGTTCCTAAGCTGAAGAAGTTTAGGCGTAAGAATACTTTATTGTTCGTTTTTCAATATCCTATAAGATATTAATTTTGAATTTTTTATTTTAGCCCACCTAAGTGGGTCAAAACAGCAAACCCATTATGAACGTTTGGCCTGTGGACTTCTGACCCTTCGCAGTAAAAAGTATACACTTTGCCTTTTTAGCAACGTTAATATGTTACAATTTTTTTGAAATACTGTTGAAAAGAAAAAAAAAACTACAAAGAAAGCAGACTTTGAGCTACCCAAAGTTTTAGGCCAATCCTTCACGCAACCCAGTCCAGTCTATGCGGGTTACTATAAATAATACGTCATTCTTCTTTCGTATGATACAATTTCCTCATCACACCAACTTCTGAGCCATAAGCCTTATTGCGTTGAAACTGGACTGGTCTACCCTGCCCCAACCCACAAGATACATACAAAGTAACCTTTGCAAAAACTCTCAATCAAATCCAGCCACACCAAAACCTAACCAATCGAAATTGTGGTGGCAAAATAGGACCAAAAACAACAACATTTCGTAATTTATGACTGCACACCGGAGAATGACCAAAAATATTGAAATATTATCCTTGGTCATTATACGAAGCACCCAGTAAAATACATCATGGCAAATCGTTTTCGTTTCGAGACTATTTATCACTATACACATGGCCTGACCTAGAGGACAATGATGCTCCGATACTATAATGCCTTGGTTGAACCAACTATCCAACCAGCAGACAGAAGGATCGTTTTGTTTTTGTGTTCCCTACTAACAAGAGTCCTGATATAGAAAAATATATAAGCCATAAATTGTAGGACCATCACCAACAACAAGAGCGACAAGGACATGAGAATAGACAGTATTGACAGAAAAAGTAGCGAATAGGCGAAACTTTACCAAACAATATAACATCCTTGAACTATTATTGTTTTGGTGCGGGGCGCCGCGCCGCCGCCGAGCCGCGGCGTGCTATTCGGGTTTATAGTTAGCGTTAGTCATATACTACTCATTAACCCCCATCAATGTCCGTTTGTCATCGTCGCATTCACCCCCGCGGATTCGATAAATTCTGTCCATAGGGCTCAGAGTGTCGGCAGTTTTGCATCAAACTTATTTAGGGTGAGACCACACCTTTACTGCATACACGTCGACATGACTCGTAACATCGCATGCCGCTTAGTAATAATATTCTTTGTGTAAAATAACTGATCTGGATTTTGCGAATAAAGGAGTTGGCTGGCCTGGTGGCAAAGACGAATTCGAGTGTGTGGGGGCCAATATATTTCTAATGCACGAGGAAAATATAGAAACTTTAAATATTGTCATTACCCAGGGTTACGCCAATCCGAACTCCTTCCTTCTGAATACGAAATACTTTCCGCCACCCACAAGAATCATTCTAAGATGACCCCTTTTAATATAGCTCAGGCCAAGTTTAGGGATCGCAATATGACACTCTATTCCAATTTGGGTGAGTATGTTAGAGATGGTCGGTGGGTTGATGGGTGAGGATGGTAAGCAGAGAAGGGCGAGGAATCGAAATAAATTTATACATTACACCTACTTACGTATGTATGGCAATAACTCATCCATTAAAAGGGATAACTATGTGCATAGCTTGAAGAATAAGAGTCCTTTTTGTGTGGAATGGCAAATGTTGCTGTAAGTGGGGTGTGGGAGGAGGAAGGATATCTCAAACTCTAATTCAACTTCGTCGTCGTATCCGTTTGCTTTGTGCCTTTTCGAAGAAAGGTAGTATAGTTGTACACACTTCGGTCGTCTATCTATATCTGCGAGTTATACGATTTATTATGTATGCAGGGATATACTGACATGTATATTCTTAAAATCCATTTCACTATGTCACTGCGAGCGAATAACAGAACGCACAATTCAAATTATTAGTTTTGCTTTTATGTGTATTTTTTGTTTGTTTTGTGTGTGTTGGTTGTGTTTTGTTCTTCTCCATATCAGTTTTGGACCAAAAGGACCTCCTTCTTTGTGCTTGCCAAACCGATTTTTGGGGGGTTCGGAATGGAATGCAGGAGATGGTATAAAGAATGGGAAAAAATGCTATGATAGTTTCCAAAAACTTTTAGATATTCAATACAAATCAGTTCTCTATGCTAGAGTAGAGTAGTGTGTGTGTAAATAGAGAGAATATTTTAAGAGTTACTACACAAATGGCACAAACGGAAATTCAAATTATCCTTATAGACTATACGAGATGTATTGGGATCAGGCAAGGAAGCTTTCCCCTTTATTCACCAGCTAAACATTGAAGATTATCTCAGAAATTTCCAAACTAAAAATATACAGCAATGGCAATAGTATAGAAGGCTTAATGGCTAGGAATAGTATTATAGACAAGAGTGTATTGTATATACATTTTCTCCAATTGCAGGATATCATAGAGAAAACAGATGAGAAATGTGGTAAACGTTATCTTTTTTCC